>JAAAKG020116292.1:0-15248 GCA_010014905.2 Druon quercuslanigerum
TCAGAATCTTTTGTTGTTATTTTATGTTGACCGTATGACCAACCAAATTTATATTCCAAAGAATAACCACGTTATAAAAATAAATTTGTCTGAAAAGATAATTAAAATTATATTATCGGTAAATTTTTCCATAAATTTAACAAATTTTCTTAAAAAATGTGAAATTTTGATTAGTATCTTTCGATTTTCAGACATTAGTGTTTTGTAGAAAAACGTATTTTCCCAGCCGATTTATTGTTTGCTGAAAGTGTTCCAATTAAAAATATTTTCAGTTCGGTAAAATTTTAAAAACGGACAGTATTTCGAAAGGAATTCAAAGAAATTGAATTTGTATAATAATGAAGTAAATGAAGTGAAAAGTTTTTTATTTAAGATTGAGTGTCTTAAAGAAAAAGCAATTTTAAAACCGCAGCTCTAAAAATTGAAAAAAATGCGGATCAAAATGTTTAAAATGGGAAAATTATTCTAGAAAGGAGTTAAAACGGTATATTTTCTAACATTAACCGTTAAAATGAAATAATTTTGTTTGAATTGAAAAGTTTAAAAATGATATAAGAAGACGAAAATAGAACAATTTAAAAAATTTATAATTATAGATTATAATTTTAAAAACTTGGTCATTTTAAATACAAAGCAACTATTGTTAGAGTATTATTATTCAAAGGCGTTTTGAAGTGAATAATAAATTAAAAATTGAAAACTTTTGACTTTCAATAACTTTTAATTTTGAAGCGATTAAAATTTAATCATTTGAAATTGAATGTTTTAAGTTGAAGCTTCTAAATATCTAAAATTTTAATTTTTACTGCATAACAAAATTTGAATTCTATATTAAAATTGATTAGACAAATTTGTATAGGATCTGAGAATACATTTTCCATATTTTCCATCAATTTCGCCTTTCAAGATAGGAAAAATTTGATTCTAAAACTTTATATTTAAAGTATTCTAAAAAATGTTAAAAATAAAGTCATTTTTAATGGAAAATATGAGAATTGTTAAAAAATAATAGAACCCAAACTTTATGTAAAACAATTTTAGGCATTTCCATTATAAATTGTGTGTTAATGATTAGTTTTAAATGTTGATTATTTTGGAATATTTAGTAAAATAAAATTTAATTCTTGACTTCTCGTTTTAGTATCTTCTTCGTTCAAGGCTTTAATTTGATGAATTAAATTCTGACAACTAAAAATTGTACAACCATCATTTTTATTAAAATTGTATAACCCACGATTTTTAAGAATTTAAAGGTTAGATAATTTAAAATTTTTAAAATTTAAATCAAGGCTCTAAATATGAAATTTTTCAGTTTTCAAAGATTTAGTAGTGAATATGTCCTGAAAATTTTAATTTATGTATTTTAAGCTACAGTCTTGTGAAATATAAAGAAAACTTTCATATTTACCATTCGGAATCAAAAAATTTTAAATATTGTGAACCTTTGAATTTTAATTATGATTAGGAATTTTAGCCTTAAAAATCAATGAATTTATATTTAAAGCCTTAAAAATTACAATATTCTAAGTTTCGTTAAAAATGGAAGTATTCCTAAATCTGAATCCTGAAACTAAGTTTTCAAATATTAACTATTTTAAATTTATGCATTAAGATTTTAAGAATCAAGTTATTTGAATCTAGAGTGAAAAATTAATAAAGTGAAACCTAATCATCAAGAGTTTCAGTGAAAGGAGAACAAGTTTATGTAGAAAACAATTTTAGAAGCTTCGATGTGGGTAGAAAGAATAATTAAATGGTACATTATTGTATATAATACAAAAATTACCTTCTGTGGAATAAAGTGCTAGCATTTTTGTAATTTTTTATGTAAATACAAGAATATATTTTTTATCTCATTGGTTAAGTTTTTCTCGGTGGTATCGAGAGACAGCCCATTTATTTTTTTCCATCTGTTCAAAATTTTGTCAACTCTGCATGTTTCAAATGACCCAGGTAGTTTCATAAGTCGATATTTATCTCTTCGATCATAATGCCAATGCTTGTAATCAGTGAATAAATAAACTGTGTAAGTGGACTATACTGCGCTTAAAACGAGAGAAAGCAGTGCCAGTAATTTAATGTGCATACGACCATCTAACGGTTAAAGTCCAATTTCTCAACTATGCTCAACTTTGCTGAATACTAGAACGTTTCTTCGAATTCTTACAAAAACCTAATTTTCAAAAGCAGATGAGATTTATACACTAGCAACTAATTTTCCGACCCGCTTAATAGACTTTGCGAGTGATGATCCTCACCATATTCCAGAATTAAAGATCGGGGATCCCAGAATGACTCTATTCATCCTGATTCAATCCAGAGCAGAAGATCCAGACCTATCTCTACTCCTAAAACCAATTCACTTTTTGAGTAATCTTTCACCATCTCGGTCTCGCCCAAAGTGCCTCATCATCATTTTCGAGAAGGTAAATCAAAATTACGAAAAATTACTTCGTAGCATGTGGTCTCGTGACTTTTTGGACACAACTGTACTTACAATTTCGAGATTAAGAGCTCAGAAAAATAATTTGTTTCTGAATCAGCATCAATTGATTGTTGCTATTCAATATTTTAATCCACATACAGAGAATGTGAGAAAGGAAGAGTTTAGACCAACAATCCGATGGTTTTCAGATAAGGTTCGTGATCTACATGGTTATCCAATAAAGGTATCTTTTAGTCACGCTCCCCCCTACATTAGCGTGCAACACGGCCCAGGAGGAGAAATAGTTTTAAGTGGGCTAGGATGGTTGAAAATGAAAGCTTTCTCAAAATCTATGAACTTTAGGATAGTAGGCATCAATTATGATCCATGGGGAATTCGAAACTGTGAAAACAAGTATAACAGTACTGGTGTCCATCGCAGCATGATAAACAGGGAGGCTGATATTTTTGCAGTAGAATTTGGAAGATTTTCTTCATGTGATACTACGTTCTACGAGTGGGGTGAGCCTACAATGGAGAGTGAAATTTGTTTGTTAGTGCCAATTTTGCCTATAGAGACTTATTTGTTACCTATGAGCTGGAAAATGTTGAACTTATTTGCTGTTATCAGTCTGCCTCTCATTGTTTGCGGCTTCACACGCCTCGTCCACTTTGATGCTGAAAATTGGCGTTTGACATATATGATCCAGATCGTCTTAGGATCATCAGTGCCTTGTGAGCCCCGAAGATGGGTGGAAGCAATTTTTTTTGGGTTCTTGTTAACCACATCTTTTCTTTACTCTTCGGTTATCTTCACAGCATTTGCACAGAGCGGCTTGGAAACAAAAACATCATATAAATTAGAAACGATAAAAGATGTGATTTCATCTGACCTTGAAACCGAAATTAATTCAAATTTGATGGACTTATTGTACATTAATAATAGTATAGAGGATAAGCTAAAGTTATATCAAAAGGTCCGGAAAGTAAAAGAGTCGTCTTATATGTGTATTCAGAAATTAATTGCACATAAAAATGTAATATGTGCTGCACGACCAGAAGAGGTCGATTTTTTGCTGCGCGGAAAAAGGGACCAATGTGGTTAACCCGTCGCAAAAGTCTTACGTAATGATGAGATGTTATCGAAAAATGTAAAGGGTACAGTTTTGCCGACAAGATCTCCCTATGTCGAACGCGTGAACCAAATTATACGTAGACTAAATCAAGGTGGCATTCCTAGAAAATGGGATAATATGTATTTAGGAAAAACAGGAGATATTACCGAACCTATAGAATTTTCTTGGATTATGAAAATAGAAAAGTTTTCCCAAAAGCTAATGCAAATGTTCTTTGTCCTAATTTTTGGATACTGTGTTTCTATTTTCAGTTTCTTTGGAGAGATTTTCTTAGTTTGGAAACTAAGTTACTTGGCCAGCAATGTCCAAATGACTAAACATTTGGCTAAGCAATAAGTGGTAGGTAGTTAAGGAAAGAAATCTGGAAACAAATACCGTTTTTAATGACTATACATAATCTATTATTATGAAAGTGTTTAGATGTTACAACATTTATTTTCTGCTTTACAATATATGTTTCTATTATATAATATATAAATATTTGTCATATTATATTTAGGAAACATAATTAAAATATTGTAGGTCAACAAGTTAATAAGAACCAAGAACAATTAGTTCTCGGAAAGTTTTGCGTTTTCTTTTCTGGAAATAACATTTCGAGAAATGGTGTGTCTATGTGTAGCACAAAAACCGCATAATGTTATCAGAATCTCAGCAAAATATTCCTTTTTGTATGTTCCGCTATTTGTACCGAAAAAATCCGGTTATCCATACCGAAATTTTCGGCCTATAAAAAATGAGTATACTTTAACTTTAATCAACTTGTGTATTGCTCTGAATGGCTTTCTCCCTAACCTATCCATTAGGCGTGTGATTTTCAAATATATTTTCCAAAAATCTAAAAATTTAATTTTTAATTCTGATTAGACGTTTTATGCGACCAGTAAATCATTTTTTTAGTTTACGTAGTACGGCTTCTTTTTTCTTGTTTTATATGTCTATAAATTACTTCCTATTTATCGCTTGTTTTGAATTTCTACAATTAAGAAGATTAAAATCACAAAGAACCGTTAGTGGTATCCATTAATCATGCCAATTTTTAATCAAATCCATTTATAACAGTAATTTCAATATGCAATAATCACTTTAACGTTTCATTTTCTTCAATATATATGCTATTTTAGCATTCTTCTTTCACTGTGTGAAAAATGAATTCTAGAAATTTTTCAAACAAAATTTGAAATCATGAAATCCTGTGCTCCTTTATATTTTAGAAGAAACCTAAATGCTTTGCACAAAACACTTAAAGGTAAAAAAGCTAATTAAAAATTGATTTCAAGTAAAAATGATAAACGACCAAATCTTTAACATATATAACCACACCTTATTGCTTGGTTTGGAAAACAATATGGTTGACCCAACAACATTTTTTAGCTTCATTGACTAAACTTTTTGTTAGTTGGTTTTATTTGGTTGATTGAAAAAAAATGTTGTTATAGGTTGATTGAGTATTTGCTACATTGAACCATATTTATATATCTACCTATCTAGAAAAACAGTTATTTTGGTTGAATTAAAATTTTTTTCTAACACGGTGAGCACCCGAAGTGTACAAGATCGATTTTCTTTATTCTGTAATATGTGGTATGATATACAAAAATGGTGAACAGATATTTTGTCTTACGTGCTAATTCGTCGATTTAGGGGGTGACAAGCGCCCTTAAAGTTAACCCTAAAAAATAGATAGTCTTTAATATCTCCAAAAAGAATCGGAATTTTTTATTATAACAAACGAAAGATTATTTCTTGCAAGGAAACACTCATTGCGAAACAGCTTTTATAAAGAGTGATTACAAGCCTTCTTTTTTGGAGAGTAGAATGTGATTGTATCAAAAAAATTTTATACAGAAATTTCCAAGTCACTTGAATTTCACTGTATCATGTACTACTGCTAAAAAAATGAAAAATCAAACTTGACATGTTTCAAGGTTTCAACAAATATCATTGCAAGGGGTAATTTACCCCTACAGTTAAGTAAATGCATTTATTATATGCTATATTTTTATTTGTAATAAAAGAACATGATTACCTTCATTTTTAGAAGGGTTGACAATACCGATGAAATTTATCATTATTGCTTTGTGAATGAAAACAGTTTTTCTCATTTACTTGTAGACTGATGTTTCACCAAAAAATATGTTCATAATCTTTAAAAGTACTCTCTTTTCACAGGTGTCATTTAAGGGATAAAAGTCCCTCTATTAAAGTAGTGAAAACTGCCCTCAAAGTGCCCCTGAAAACAAGTTTTCTTGACTTTCCTAAAAATAAATCAGAATTTTTTCATTTAAAAACGTTCGCTTGTTCCACACACACATACACATACACAAAGAGAGAGGGAGGGACACACAGTCGTTTTCGTTGCATACTCGACGCCTAACATCGTTCTCCTAGACTTCGGGAAACAAACTATATTCGTGATCGAATTCATCCTTGGATGATTTCGTGCCCTAAAGTCACACGAGAATTTCGCAGACCTGCCGTTTTCATTTCAGCGTGCCCAGTGACCACAAATCTCACGGATGATAAGCGTGGCCATAAGTGTGATTTATCGCGGTTCTACTCGGAGAAAATTTTATTTTTAGATGAGGGTTTCTCCCATTAGAATGATGTGGTGGTTGTTTAACCTTTTTTAAATGAATATATATAATTAATAAAGGTGTAGACCTATGGCCACTTCTTAAGACCGTGCGATGGGTGGTCATAGGGCATATATATATATATATATAAATAATAATACATATAATTTCCAAATTTCATGCAAATAAATAAAGCATGTACATAAAATTAAAAGTGAGCCATTTTCAAATTTCGAGAACATTTTTTTAATCTATGTTTATTAACTAATATTTTGTTATATTCAAACAAAAATAAAAATTTTAGAAGTGGGTTGTTTTTAAATACTATAGACGATAAAGGTGCTTATGCTATTTTATTTTTTAAGCAAAATATGTCTCGATATAAGCGTTTCAAGTTTAAAATTCAAAACTTATGTTGTGATTAATTTCCGGGAGGAATAAATCACTGCTTGCAGTGCATTTTTTGCAAAAACCCCGGAATGCGTTCACTTAAGTTTTTAATTTTCCTAATAAACAGTACTCGATAGAGTAAAATTTAGCTGATTTAAACGTTTATGTGTGAAAATATCTCAGAAAAATCACATTCACGAGTGTTAAAAAAAGGCTGGTAACTTATCGGCATAAAAAATATGTTCCAAAATGAGCGTATTATTGCAAGAAATAATATGTCGTATGCTGGTTAAAATATTACGTTCTTTAATTGATATATGAAAGAAAAACTATTTTTGTGGGTACACTTTCGTGAGGTTTCACTACTTAAATCAAAGAACTAGCACGTAACGAAAATTACCTGTTTACTTTTTTTTATTAATTAAAACACATCACAAAATAAAGAAGAATGGTGAGTTACACCTCGGGTACTTTCATTGTGAGTATAAGTTTCTAAAAATTGCAAATTCAACTCCTGTGTAGATCTGGCTATCAAAATATTTGCATCTCATAAAAAATATAACGTAATATACTATACCGTATAGAAATTTTGGTGAGGCGCCGGTCAGGCTTCGATAGGTTGACCTTTATTTTTTTATTTATATAATTAGTAAAATTTCAAAAGTTTTCCTAATAAGATTTTTTAAACTTTGTATTTTACAAAACTTCAATTTCAGCAACAAAATATAAAATTCTAAAAAGCTGGAAAACAATTTCTTTATTGACATAAATAATAATGCGCTCAAAATTACGGCGATTTCTCGAATACATTGCTGGAAATCTTCAGAAGCTAAAAATAAATTGTAATGTTGATTCTAGTGAATTAAAGCTGACTTTTGTCTTTATTGTGGATATAAGAAATCTCGCTAAGAATCATGTGATGACGACGATGACAGAAAACTTGACACAATCTTGTGTAACATAACCCGACCAAGATAGGAAATCGGGAATTATTTGGGCAATTTATGCACGGGATATTATATTAAATACAATAAATTTCTGTAACCCCGATTCTACAGTAATCTTCACCTGCAACAATAATTATCCAAAAGTTTTATATTATTTTATTTCGATGCGAAAAAATTCATGTTTGCTTGGAAATTATTCACAAAAAGATCACTTATTTGATCTTTGAGCGAGAGACGATTTACATTATATACAAGCATTTTTAAAAAGTCAATATCTATAATGTCTGTTACGTTAGCATTATAATTTAAATTAGTTCATATCATGCCACAAGTTAAGGTCGAGGTACAAAACTTGAGAAATTCTTGCTTTCTTTAAATTCTTACTCCAAGGTTTAACGGGAACAAGGCTAAGTATACTTTTAACATTACTTTAAAGAAAATCAAAACTAATCCATAAGTAGAAATTAATAAATAAAATTTTAAATCGTCATTTGTTTATGAAAATTCCAAAACGTTAAAAAATTTATATCATAGGGTGAGGGGGCTTAAAAATACTCGGTTTGTGCTGGACACAAAAGTAACACCCTCTGCAGTTCGGGGAGGGATGGTAGTAAAATTCCATCAATTGATGGTTGCAGTACTATCATATAGACAAAGAAATTATGAAAACTTAAAAACAATTGGCAGATTTATATTAAAATTAGAACAGTTCAGAAATAAGGCCACATATACTTCCAAAGATTAACAGAAAAAACTTATAGTATTTTTTAATCGTTATGGGAAATTTCTTGTGGATAAATAAATAGAGAATGATTTCTTCGTTGATTAAAGTAATGCACACTCTGTAGATATAGGACATGAGAAATGAGTGAACTCGGCCATTTCTGTGCTCGCGTTCACCACCACATGAATATGGGTGAGCTCGTGGTGTATTCACTTTAGCCCCGGTTCGTGACCTTGTATCGCCGTGTATTACAGCCGCTTTTTATCAAAGCGCCCCCTTGTCACGGAGGCTGCAATTACTAATTTAGAGGCGAGACCGAGTCGTGCCAAATCCCTCGGCTTCTTCTTCCTCTCTCGCCCACCCTTCTTTCTCATGTTATTTGTACGAAGCGTAGGAATGCCGTGGATAGAATAAAATGATTCTTACATGCACCTTTCATCTTAAATCTTACATCTTACATCCGCAGTACATACGCTTGAACCATACAGTACGAATTTTTGTTCCCTGGGGATATCCAAGAAAGAGGGTGTTCGAAGTTCGAAATGAACAACGTTATCCGGGAGTTAGTAATTACACACCTGTCCTGGCTCTCGCGGGTTTCTAAAGACACCAACGCCTTTCAATGTTTCGGAGATAAGGGGAATGGGATCAAGGAGCTTCTACTCTTTAACTTAGGTTGCTAATTAAAAATGAAGTGGAAGGCGGACAGTTATTAATTTAATTGCATTTCTTAGAATTTTGTTCTATAAGTTTTTATTGCTCTCAAAGTGAAACAAGACTTTTGATATTTATGAGCAACCACCTCAGTTATTTTGACTTCATCCAGATTATTTTATTTCTAATTGCACAATAACGTTTCGAAATCAGGTGGATTCCCTCATTAGATTACCTTTTAACATTTTGCTAAATTTAAAAAGAATAGCTTATGAGAAAATTATCATGACTCTCTCAGTAGTCTCCAAAACATAAAAAAATTTTCAAGACCTGAGAATCGAGACAACGAATTAGGCTAATGAACAGGCTGATTTATTTGCTTAAATAGATATAACCAATTAACATATCAACATATTACCAAGTAGAAAAGCAAACGTACTCTGCCCTTGTCTTACGGCAAAAGTTACTTTCAACAATCGATCCATAACAAAAGCCACCCTAACCATCCAATATGGAATATCCGAAATAGAAAAGAATAAGTAGTTACCACTCGATTGCGAATGAAAAGTCCAAAGATCCCTAAAGTGATCAATGTAACATCACTATAAACGTAAAGAATCTAAGTATCGAAAGCAGGTAATACAGTGATATCCAGTAAAAACAGCACACTCTCTTCAAGAAGCATCAGGAGAATCCTTCTTTCCTCCTGGAATATAAATTTGACAAAATTGATCAATAACCAGACAGTTGCATACATACAATTCTTAGTTTAACTATTCTCATCGCTAATGACATAGCTGTAGATACGACTTCAAATAAGCCTTTATAAAAAAAGGTTCTTGTATTTTGTCGAAATAATTATAGATAATATAAGTGAAAGGAGGTATGAAAGAGTGGTCATATATTGGTCTCAAGTGCTCATATTTGGAATAATGATAGATCTGTATGATGCACAAAGTATGATGCACAAAAGTGCTTACAAGCTCAAAATGGAAACGAGCAATAAACTTTTCATCCTACTCATATTTTATTTTAAAACATAATTATAACTACTTTTTATGTTTTTCTTGCATTGTTTATTCAGTGAGAATGTCAAAATGTTTCTGCGTCACATAGGTCTTACTAAAAACTATTCTTTTTCAATTATGGGATATGTCAAAAGGCAATCTAATGAGGAAACCAGTCTGATTATGAAATGCTATTGTGCAATTCTAAATAAAGTATTATGAGAGAAGTCGAAATAAAGAAAAAATTTTCTCATAAATACCAATTTCTTGCTTTGCAGACGTTAAATTGAAAATATTTCACATCCTATTTTAAACAGCACTAGGTACATCTATTTGGATGAAAATTATTAACATTTAGCTGGTGTCGTTTAGATGGCAGTTGCTCCCAGTGGGACTCTAAGTTGTTTATTTCACTTTCTTTAAAAATTATACGTATCTTTACATTTTCATATCGACGACTCCACTGCAGATTTCTCCAGTTTTGGTTCTATTCGTATACCTTTCCAGGTTTTTATTCTGTTCGTATGCAAATCTAAGCCACTTTTAGCAAATTTTATAGCAGAGTCGATTAAAGTTTTAAATGTTTTTAAAATTCAGAAATACGGTACAAAATTGTAAAAATAGTATTTTTAAATAGTTTAAATTTTTACTTTAATACTTTTTACAAACATTTGCGCATAATTATGTTTGTATTAATAAAACTGTGACAATTAAGCAATGAATTTTTCCCATAGTCAAACATGTTGATGATTTTTTCAAGTATTTAATAGAATAAACACTAGATCTTCCTAGAAGTAGCATTTCAAGGGATAAGAAAGCTTTTTTATTTAAATTTTTGCACATTTTTAAATGTTCCAAATATATAATATGCTTATCTCCAACAATTTGAAGGTTATGTCATTCTATTCTCTAATTTACTAAAATTCAAAAAAATGTGGTAGAAAATAAATGAAAAGGAATTATAAGATTAGTGAGATTTATTTTTTGATTATAAAAAAGATCACTTCACACGCAGAACGTACGCCCATCTAACATTAACATCAAATTCACGAAGCAACACGTGATCATGTGCAATCAAATAGAAATTATAACCCCCAGGGTGGTCAACTCATGTGTCAATCATTTATTTTGAAATATTTAATATCGGGGTTAAAAAGACATAAATGAAACTTTAATTTTTAAAAAGATTGTAATATTTAATTTTTAAATTTAATGGATCATACTGAAAACCTAAATCTTTATATATTTCACAGTGTTTTTGATCATTATTTTGTACATGTATGTTGCAGCTCTTTTTCTAAATCTCTTGACTTGAGTAGGAGCAGTCTAGCTGTGAAATTGAAAAAGTAAGAAATTTCGTTTTTTTAATTATATTCTCCTTTAATATTGCACATAATTCTATAATATTTTACCAGACGACACAAAATGATCAAATTATTCATGCTAACATAAAAACTTAAAACCGAAAAAATGACTTAGAGCAGTATTCGAGAAGAACACGTGTTGGAGCTGTATACGAACAGAGCTAGAACTGAAGCACTCTACAGTGGAACCGTCGATATACATTCCTAAAATAATAATTTCAATGAAATTGTTCCAAGGTGCATTACGTGGAATTAACTAGTATATAATCTAAAAAATATGTAAAATCGAGAAATGTGGTATCAGGGGTAGTGTGGTACATATAGTAAAGTGGTGCCTAGGTTAATGTAGAACAGAGTAATATTCGGCCTCCGGGGTAATATGGCATTCATGGTAGTGCTCACAATTCATGAAAGAGCGGTAGTGGTAGCCAGATCATCTTATGATAATTTATACAAAAAATGATCATATTCTTTTAATTGCCGATGTTAATAAAATGAAAATTATGTTCAAAATACTAAACTAATTATTACAGAATTGTGACCTAAAAATACGTTATTGTGCTATTTTAACGATGCACGTGTGAAATAGCTTAACCTACATTATAGAACAAATCAAAAGCCAGGTGTCTTTGTTGAGTTAAATATATATTCCACTGCATCGATGAAAATGCACTTATTGCAAACGCGTATTTACCTGAGTGTCGATTTATTGTAAAATATTGTAAACTATGTCAAGATGGAATGTACCAGAACATTCAGGACACCCACTTTTGATAATTCTTTGTATTTTATTATATTTTATTAATAGCACTTTAAAATTAGAATTTATCTGGGTGGTCCAAAGAAGCCTTTAATTTTTTCCCCCTCAAATGGTTGAATTTTATCCCCTAAAATTGTTACTTTTACTATAAACATGACCCCGTACATTTTGCAGAAAGGAAAACTATATTTAGAGGCGCTGCTTATTTCATTTCACTTTTCGCTGCTAATGGATTATTTTAGTTTAGCATACTTGCAATTTATTACTTTCGGTTTAATATAGAAAAACGTTTATTTTCAGCCTGCTGGCCTTAAAAAATTGACTTGCTTACACTTCCATTTTTTACCGACTTTTCTTTCAACTACGTCTTAAAGACTAACGCTTTTATAGCCTAGCCTTCCTCGCTTCGCCTCGCCTCGCCTTGCACGCATGTCACTAATTTTTCGCTTTGCCTTGCATTGCCAGCCTCAGCCCCCGCGGCTGACACCTAATACTTATCTACTATTTACAATATTTACATTTCTCTTACATCTGCTTCCTCTCTTATTTACCATCTTACCCAACACACCCTTCACGCATGCTACTACCCTTTTGTCCCTCCTTTCATGCAACAATTCCTTCATGCTCATCCCACTCCTTTCCACTTCTTAACACTCCTCAGAACAGTGCTCCTCTTTTGCATCCCCCTTCCCGCACAATTCACACATTCCCTTTTCTCTAGAAAGCCAGAACCTATTATAATCCTCCACCCATCTGCATCTTTTTCTCGCTATAAGTTCCAGGCTTCCTTGCTCTCCTTTCTCAGACATATATTGCGCATAATCCACACATAGTTTTCATGCCATTCGTTTTAACCATCGCATATTCCTTCCTTCCTTGCTTGTGCAATCTTCTCACTTCATCCATCTGCAATCCGTTCGTTCTAAAATACCTTTCTCTTTCCACCACCATCTTCCCAACCCTACGTCTGTTCTCCTTCTCCCACCAACACTCCTTAACCAGCTAACTTCCCCATCTTCTAAAAATTTCTCTCCATATTTTTTCGCTCGACTTCCCGTTATTATCCCTAAACTTGTTCTTTCTTTCTTCCTCCTGATCTTCCAGTCCCACACCTCCACTCCGTAAAATAAAACACTCATCACTATTGAATGAAACATTTTTATTCTCCTTAAAAAATCATCTGCGAACAACCTCTTCCGGAGCCCCCACATCTGCCTCCTCACTACATTTGCCCGTCCCACTCTCTTTTATATGACCATCCACTACTCCATTCCTTGGAAACAGGAAATCCAGCTACAGAAACTCTCTCTCCTCCTGTACCTCTTCTCCCTTTCATTTCCACTCCCCTTTCTTATCTTTCCTGCCTCCTTTCCTAAGCACCATAACCTTCGACTTGTCCGCATTCAACTCTAACCTATTTTTGTCCAAGTATCTTCTCAATTATTCCATCATCTGCTTTGAAGCCCCTTCGGTCTTTGCTAGCACCACTATGTCATCTGCATATACGATTGACCATATCCTGATTCCTCCTTCCCTAACTCCTCACACTACTCCGGCCGCTAGCTTACTTTCCACATCCGCGATTAAAATTCCAAAAAGCGTAGGGCTAAGCGGACACCCTTGCCTCAACCCCCTATCTACCCAGAAACGCTCCGAGAGTCCCTCCCGTCCTCTCACCCTATCTTTCGCCTCCTCATATACCGCCATTACACTATCGATCAGGCCTCTCCCCACTCCCCACTCCCCTCTCGTGTATTGAATCTCATAACCTCTGCCGATCCAGCGAAGGTAACGCGCTTTTTAGATCTAAACAAAAGCATACACCTTCGCACCTTTTTTAACTAATTCTCTTTCCACCACGTGCTGAAATACATAAATATTGTTGATAGTACTCTTTACCTCCATAAAGCCCGCCTGCGTCGCTTGTAGTACTTATTTCCCCTCACCGTCCTTCCACAGCCTATCTGCCAACACCCTCACGTGTATTTTTTACACTGTATTCAATAGCGTAATTCCTCTATAATTTTCCGGTCTCTCCCTATACTCTTTTTTATACAGTGCCGCGATCAAACCCTCTCGCCACTCTCTTGGAAATCTCTCCCCATCCACATCTTTTCACTACACCCTTCTACTTCTACCTTACATCTTGTGTAACAAACAGCCACGCATCGTTTTCTACCCTGGGCAGACCTTTTCAACTTTCTTTATATGCTTTTCTATCGTCTCGTCATTCAGCTCCTCTCTATTTACAAACGTCGTTCTTCTAATCCCCTTATCTCTCTTCTGTGTATCTGATCCCTGGAATGAATCCTTAAAAAATCTTCTCACCTATCCCCACCCTACGTTTCCTAAACATATTAACTATCTCCCACACGTATTCTTCTGAATTAACTCTTTTAAACTCTTGTTCCAGATCCTTTTCCTTTTCCTGCTTATTCTTCTTACACATCACCCTAAATTCCTTTATCAATTTCTACGTACTCCTCCCTTTTCTCGCTTCCTTCCTTCTACTTCCTGTACTTCTTTTTCGCAGTTGTCCTTATAATTTTACATTCCCTATTCCACCACGGCTCTACCAAGCCTTTGTTCTTCTTTCTAAATACCTTTTTTCGCACACGCCCTTTTACTTTCTTTTTCAGATTCCTCATCCATGACACTCTCTCCACTAACGACCCTTTTTCCTCACCCTAACTGCTGTCACCCACCTTTTATCCACAAATTTAATGTCTGATGGTCTGATTCCACCCTCCCTTCCACTTCGAATTTCCCTGTCTTCTGACACCGTTCCTCCACCTCAATCCTCCAACTAGTCTCTTAGAATCTCTCCGTCTTGATTTTTTATCTCATTCTTCGATTTCCTTTCGGTGCCCACCCCTTCCCGGTAGGGGCCCCTTTTCCCCCAATTCTCGAATTAAAGCTCCCCTTTCCAGTACCACCACATCCAACGCGATTCTAAAGGGTAAGGCAAGACTATTCCACCCGCTTTGTTACTTAAATTATAACAAACGTGTAATGTGAATATTAAAAAGATTCTATTAACAACACACACAACATGTAAGTATAATAACAGGTAAAAAGTAAAGAAAAAAATTCCAAATTAGGATTTTATTAATATACACTAATTTCAGGTGTAGAAACAAGCCTTTTTCTTTCTGGAGTTTTTTTCTATAGAGCATTGATTCGGAGATAACACAGCACCACAAAAAAAAGTGGTCTGTCCCAGAAGCGAGATCAGTGTACCCTTATGTTTTTGGGGTCGCTGAAAC
>JAAAKG020116303.1:0-15247 GCA_010014905.2 Druon quercuslanigerum
AACAAATCACAAAATTCAGATACGCATAACTTTTTAGAAAAAATTCTGTTTGCAAATCGCAAAAATACGTATCGCCTAATCCCTATTTTCTTCTCAAAAAACAACATACCTCGCCGACAAGACGTTCTGCGATTTCAAGTGTAGGGTCCTGCCTTGTTTGAAATGCATTCGGTCTATATATATATATATATATAAACAATATAAATATATATATAAAAATATGAATATAAAAAAATGAAGAACATAAAAAGTGGGGGTTTTCAAAAATTCAGTTCAAAAATTAGTATTTGTGAAAACTCCAAGCAGATTTTAAAATATTTTTATTCTGGAAACATATTTTTTTAAACTGCATCCTACTATGAATAAGTAACAAATTGACCTGAATATCATTGAAATCACCAAAGTTATAAAAGTTTTAAAAAAAGGATCAACATTTTCAATGCTCAATATCTTGTAACTTTTTTTTAAATTATTTTGAGATCCTTCTTTCAACATCTTAAATAACGGATACTAGAATTGTTATCAAAATCTCTAGCAATAGCTGAAAATCTTTAAATGATTTGACATGGGATAGCTCTTTTATACAGCAATTCTCTAACTTTTGCCTCATATACATGGTTTCCCTGACCTACGGCCCCACTAAAATCCTCCCAAATCTCATAATAGTTTTTTCTTAAGTTTGCGCTTGCAGAATTTCGAATTAAAGTTAATTTGATTGCCTGATTGCGCGAGCCTGAATTTTTATTTGCAATTTGTCGATGAGCGCTAGTTGATCAAAGTGTAAGGTTGTCGTCGAGGGAATAATATGGAAATTTAGTGATGGGAGTCTTGATTTAATCCTAAAACGGGACTTCGGTAAGTAGAAACTTCTCCTAAATGCACGCAGACACTCATCGCGGCCGGAAAGGAAGCCCACGGAATCGATATTCTGTTCATGCGCCGAGGTTCGATAAATCGAATCACCCTCCCTCCCATTGGGGTGGTTGACGCCCAATTGCACGTCTAATCATTAATCGCGACTATGCAATTATGTCGCATGAACGTGTACATAGTATGACTATCTTTGTTTGCCTTCGCGTCCCACCAAATAATAGAACTCATGAAGATGAGCCGAATAAGAGACATACAATGACATCGAGAGAAAACTGTTTATCCGTAAAGTCAATTATTGACGAATTCTTTTACTTTCCATTATTAGGTTTTAGCGGTAATTATATTTTGATCGCCAGAAGGCTTCAAGTGGTCTTTTTGGCCTTCTTGTTTTTTTACGCGAAATGTCCAATTGTAAACTTTATCGAAAATCATTCCTTTTGGATGGATACCAAAATCGATATTTTCTTGTCTTGTCCCGCCTGAATGCACCTTTAGTTTTTACCGAGAAAGAAAAATCTCGAATTTTTAAAAATAAATAAGATATAATTACCGAACTAGAAAATTTCTGGAATTTAAAAGTAAAGAAAACTGCCACAAACATTTAATTACAAAATTTAAATATTTCGTAAGTAAACGAGAATGAAACTAGCAAAATTCGATCTGTTGGAATAATGTTTAATTTTATATCGTGCATACTGCGTGCTTCATAGATTAAAATGTAAAAGAACGATATAAATAATAAATATAATTTTTTAGGAATTTAAAACTTTGGTCAATTATAATTCGTGAAATTTACTAATTTCAACAATTAAAAACTTTAGGAATTTAAAATTAAATAATTTCGGGAATTTAATGACTTCAGAATGATTTAAAATTCGTTGATGAACATTTTGGCTAGTTATATTTTTTTGTTAATTCAAATATTCAAAAATTTTCATTTTTTGCAAAATTTTCTGTTTTAGTAATTGTATTTCCAGTATTTTTCAACATTGCAGATTTTTAACTTTGCCGAAAATTATGTCATCCTGATGATGCCTTTCAGAAAATTTCAATAAATTTGAGAAAATTAAGTTACAAGTTTCATAAATTTAGGATAATTTCAGAAAAATGTAGTTACAAATTTCGTAATTTTTAGTTATAATCACGAAATTTCGTAATGCATTGATTTATCGTGCCGAAAATCAGATCTCAAAAAAATAGTTTTTCTATGATTTTAAGAACCAATATAATTTTTAAGTCCTTTTGATGTTTTAAAATTGAAGAAAAAACATTTAATTGAACAATGTTGTTTGCAACTGAATTTTTTCCTAATATCATTTCTTAAAATCTTTGAAAATTAGTTGAATTTGGATCAATGATAGCTAATTTTTTCCATAGAAAACATTTTTTATAATTCTACCGTTCAATTTTGAAAATAAATTTTTCTATGGCTGAAATCGTGAAGACAGTTTTCGATTGAGAAATTTTATGTGTTTTTTTTTTAATTTGAAGATATTATTTACATATCTTTCAAAATGGAAAAAGTAGATTTATAGGGAATGTTTTCCCTTAAAAAACCACAAATAATTAAAATTTAACTATTTTTAAAAAATTGGTAAGAAGCTATTGTAAGAAAAAATTCAATTATAATAAATATTGTTTAAGTAATTATTTCTTGTAGATTTTAAACTTTATTCATAAAAAATTATGCTTAGGGGAGAAATTGCGGCGAATTTTTAATGAATCTAATATTAAAAAGACTTTCCCTTATTTATTGGAGACTAGAAAGTGGCGAAATTTGCAATGAAATTTTGATGAAGAGAGAGTAGGGCTTTCGTTGAAGTCGAAGAAGCTAGCATATTCCTCACTTTAGGGGTTTAAAGGAATGGCGGTCGCAGGGAGCCATTAGGGAGAGTAGGTTTTGACTTATACCGCCATACTATGCCGATGATGCACCTCTGTGAACTGATACATAAAATATAAGGCTTAGATGTAATGCCATCCAATTCTATGATCTAAGGGGGAGATACAATTTTCCCAATAGCCTTCAATGAAAAAATGCATAAAGTGAAGGCATTGTTTGCTTGTTGACTTGTGGAACTATAATCTTATTTCAGAAGTAATTCTTTGAAAAAAAAGATCTATTGAATGAAGTTCAATTTTTAACTTTTTTTGTACTTCTGTCATATTTTAGCAAGCTCTTTGTGGAATATAAATTCGTTCAACACGTATAAAAATCTTCGAAACATAAAACTTTTTTTTCGACTTTTAACAAATTTTAAGAGAAGCTGAAACTTTAGTAGTGATTTGTTTCACACATGGTACAAAAGGGACTTTACCAGGGATCTTTTATCGAGATTCAATGGAGACTTTTTTTAAGTAGCCTGTGAAATTCACGTGGAAATTCGGTTGGTAATTTGTAACAATTCAAGTTAACTTTTTTGGACTATCCCCATTAAGCGAATTGAGCTTCGTCAAGCACTACTTCTTGCATATCCAGGCAAACCAGTATCAGTAGTTGAATACAAAAAAAACTGCACCAATTTCAGAGTTTTGGATTTACGACTTAACTCTACGAAAAGTGGGCTAAAGTGAGCAGCAAATTACATGGCACTAGTTCAGAATCAGGAAATTAAATCGAGTTCTGTATTTGTTAAGATGCAAAGAAATATTGCCCTTGTTGCTCTTGCATTGGCCTGCGTTGGTCGAAAGTTTGTTGGGCGAAATTCTTCAGAATCTTGGGGTCCTTAATTAGAAGGAACAGGAGAGGAAAGCACAAAACGGAAAAGGAAAAGTTCGCAGTCCTTAACTATTAATACCGAAACTCGCGATAATATCGAAGTAAATCTGTGAGTTTATAGGCCTTCGTTCAACTGGAAGCTTGGGCTGGGTGGGAGATCGAATCTTTATGTGCCACTTGAGCAATTAACGGTTAATCTAGTGGGAAACAGCGACTTTCTTGGGTCGACGCGACGCGACGTTTTATCGCTAACTTTGAATCGCAGTGAATCTGGCACTTTGAGCATAGCTTGGTTCGTTCACCCGGAAAACCACAATTAGTCAACGCTGAAAATACTCGCCGAGTCACAGGCGCGATTTATTAGATTCGGATAACCAAGTCGAGCTTTAAAGTCGATGATGCAGTTTGGTTCCAGTCAACTCGGCAGACTATGCTCAACAGCTAGTCGAGTAATAAAGTGCATTGATATAACGAAGCTAGATTCGACGTATCCCTGCTGAGTTGGCTTAATTCGCAAACATATCTGACTCTGCGTCGAAACTCCAGTCAGATTGTTCCAGCTCATTAACGACAAGTGTACACATGCGTGAAGGATTTACACGTGGCTACCGGTCGCTCGAGTCCCTTCTTGATCAAGATTCGCATCAACGCTCGCTCGAGAAATATTTGGGAGACTGACTGACCTGGACAGACTAGACAGTCGATACGACCAACAGGTTTCGATACATTTCGAGAATGTCTAGAGAGGCTGCGGTCAGCTATTGGAACGTCATAACACTTTCGAAGCCAGTTTTGTGATTTAAAGGCTTAAGGTCACGGTACCAATATTCCACAAGAAGTATTAAGGGGCCGGATTCTATAACCGCTAAAACGTTTTTTTTTCGCTGAACGGAGTTTGCCCCTAGACACATTAAAAGCAAGTTTCAAAATTTAATTTCTAAAGTAAAGGGTCACTACAAAACTTCATTCTCAAAAATGTCTGATTTTTCTCAAGGCTTAATTAGACATTCAGTCAAATAGCTTCTGAAGGTTTATAAAAGATCCATTGTTGCTTCTTCTTTAAAATTATCCGACAAAATCACTCCATTTTCATTCATCTGCATCAGACGACACAACTTAAAAGCACTAATTAAAAAAAGTTTAAATGAATTAAAAAAAGTAAAAAATGTGACAAAATGCGTTAAAATGATTAAGTCTCAAATGAGTTTAAAAAAATTATAGGGAATTCAAAAGGATTTAATCAAACTCCTAAAAAATTAAGGTGACTTTAAAATACTTCGACATGGATTAAAAACACTAAAGAAAGTTTTAAAAAAATCCACTGAATTGAGTAAGACTGAGTGACTTGAAAAGAATACAGGTGAATTAAATACATATAGGAGCATTATAAAGAATTCAGGGGGCAGACCAAATGAATTGGTAGAAATATTTAAAAATCTCTTCAAATTTTCGAATCCCACTCGAATATTACGAAATCCCTTTGAATTGTAGAATTATGCTATTTTTGCAACAATCTAAATAAAACTTCCTTTACAACCACATGAAGATTGTTCCGAGTCCCTTAAAATGATTAAAATCCTTGAATATACCTTTATATATTTTAAAACTTTCAAAACTCCCTGGAAACTTTCAAATCCTTGAAACTCAATAGAAAGTTTCTGGCAAATCTTTAAAAATTATCTAAATTTTTTGAGATGTCTCGAGGAAAATGATAAGCTACGATTTAACGGTAAGCAGTTTTAGAAATTATGAATAGTCATCTAAAAACCTATCTCAGCCGATTTTAATTCGAATCCATTCAAATTCATTTTAATCGAACCTATCGATGCTTGAGGAGCACTTCTGGGCATAGAATCCGGTCCCTGAATTACCGAATCTGGGCTTAGAATGACTAATAGTCAAACAAAATAAAATCGTATAATCATTAATATAATCACAAAATATATACGCAAATGATAGTATTTTTCTCTCCGCCCTTTTCTAGGTCTCCTCTTCCAGATGAATATAAAACGTTTTTATAAATGTTGATAGTTTATTAATTAAATAAACTTTGATAAAATATGATTATTTCGTGATTACACCATAACCTATATTTTGGAAAAATTCTGAAATTGATTATAAGTTAATGTTGTTTATTCTACTAGATGTGCAAATAAAAAACAAGTAATTAGCAAGACATTTATTACGAATCAACCTGGTTAATATAATTGGTTACTTGAAACCCTGCAATATTTCTTAATGGAAAAACGACGACAAAAATATTGATTACTTACTGTACACTAAGCTATACAGCTATGATAAAAATATGAATCAGCAGATTAAAGTATGTCGTTATATCAATAATGGACTGGCCAATCATTTTAATCGAGAATAAAGTGAAAACATGATTGATTACACCAAAAATTATTCAAAATTGCTTAAAATATGTGTCACTATTTTTCTATTACTGTACGTTCAAAATAATGTAAAAAATCATTAATGGCTTCGGCTAATTATTACGCAATTTAAAGGCCAATCATCGTACAAAAATCAGCCGACTTCTCAATTTTCAACGGATCAGAACTTTTCTTTAAATACTCATAAAGAATCGTACTTTAACGTAGAGGTGCAAGTTTTTTGAATTTTTTATTTAATAATTTTTTATTTAACTTAAAATTTGCAAATGGTTATATTTGCGATATTTACGTAGCCTCATTCATCGATATTTCTGCAAAAAGGTGTAGAGTTAGTGAAGTTACTTTTTTAATAAAAATGTAACTTGTAGATTAATATCCTGTATTTTGTTAATTGTTATAAACAAATCAATGGTTATAACTATTAACTGTTGCATTTTTGGATTTCGAATGTATTACGTACATAGATTTTGTTATAAAAATGTAAAGAATCAATTTTTAATTGCGAACAAGCACCAAATAACAATAATAGTTAATAATTTAGAGAATTTTTGTAAACAAATTCACTTATTTGGCACATCTAAGCTTCGAAAAATTTTCTTTTCGGTGGAATCATTTATTTTCATCTGTAGAACAACAATATTACACATTAGAGTTCCATGAAACAACATTTGTCACTGTTATAAACAATTTTTATACAAAAAATTCACTTATTTAGCATATCTGTGCATTGACAATTTTTCTTTTCTGTCGAATCATTTATTTTCATGTGAAGAACAAAAATAGTATACATTAGAGTTCCATGAAAGAACATTTGTCATTGTTATAAACAATTTTTACAAACAAATGAACTGATTACAGTGTCACTCCCATTGGTTATATTGCTATTAAACTTTATTCCATAGCAATATTTAAGCTTCTCTACCAAACGTCAAGGTTGCAGCCACAAAAGAAATTTTTTTTTTACTTCTTTTAATGCATTAAAATTTTTTTTTTAATTTCCCCTTATTCTGATCTACTTATGAGTTTATAAGATTTACACAATTAGTCAATATATTATACCATGAGCAGATTAGTCGCATCTTCTGATAGCTCCTTAATTTTTTTTATTTCCTTGATCCTCAAGAAAGAGATTCGCGGTTCCCGTGAAATCATGAGGTAGTGCATAATATCTTCATTCGCTGATATTCTGTTGGACATTCTGCTGTTTCCTGATCAGGGCTTCCTGAAAACTTTATTGCTTGCCTCTTGGGCTTCTTCTGAGAGCCATCCAATCGGTAATTTGAAGGATCTGATGATCTCACTTCCATGTATGAGAACCTTATGCACAGTTGGTGGCAGTTTGTACCAAGGATACAGTTTCAAGCAAAGCTTTGCCGTATCTTAAGTATAAGTTTTGAATTTTTCAGAATCGATCATTTTACCGCACGAGAGGAATTACAGAATGTCATAACATCTTTTGATAAAATTCGGATCCAGACCAGTAATTCCCGCTACAACTTCAGTGTGCGCAAAGAAAACTCGGGCAACATTGCCCGTATTTGTTGTTCCACTTCCTTGCTTTACTACGTACACTGGTAATGACAATTATGATTTCAACTATTTTTAAATCCCACTTTTTCTAGATTTCTTCAGTTGCTTTTCTTCAAGCTTTCTTACACTGCTTTTTTTAAAGTCCGTATTATATGCAACATGTAACAGGTATTCCAAAAAGCGAATCCAAGCATGTAATGTGGACAATCCAAATTTGTAGAACGCTTTGTTACATGGACGATTCAAAACATGTTTCAAATCATTCATGAATTTTCGAACAATATATCCAAATGCAGTGACACTAAAATAAGTGAATTTGATTGTATGATTTGTTTATAATAATTATAAATGTTGTTGGATAAAAGTCAGTTGTGCAAAAATTCTATTCTTTAGATGAAAAGAAATAATTCTGCATAAAAGACAAATTTTTTATGCATATAGATGCACAGTAAGTGAATTTTTTCATAAAAATTGTTCATAACAATGACAAATGTTGTTTCATGGAACTCTAAAGTGTAATATTCTTGTTCTTTAGATGAAAATGAATTATTCGACAGAAAAGAAAATTTTTCGAAGCATAGATATGTCAAATAAGTGAATTTGTTTATAAAAGTGGTTTAAAATATTACCTATAATTGTTATTTGGTGCATGTTCGCAATTCAAAATTTATTCTTCACGTTTTTAGAACAAAATTTATGTAAGTAATACATTCGAAATCTGAAAATGCAGAAGTTAACAGTTATATTCATTAATTTGTTTATAAAAATTAACAAAATACAGGATATTTATACACAAGTTACATTTTTATTCAAAAAAAGTAACTTCACTAACTCTACACCTTTTTGCAGAAATATCGATGAATGGGGCTACGTAAATATCGCAAATATAACCAATTTCAAATTTCAAGTTAAATAACTAATTATTAAATAACAAATTCAAAAAACGTGCACCTCTAAGTTAAAGTAGAATTCTTCATGAGTATTAAAAAAGGCTCTGATCCGTTAAAAATTGAGGAGTCGGCCGATTTTTGTCCCAAAAAAGTGCCTTTTTTCCTACTGTGCGGCGTGAGTGATTAAGTGGGGGAGGGATAGATGCTTTCACTACAATAATTTTTTTTTTGAGCAATCATTCCTTCGATTTGATTCATTTTTAGCGTGAAAAAATAAGTCAAATCAGTGTATTCAATAAAAAATAGATAAGGATCGATATTTTCGAGAGTGCAAATTCACGATACCTCGAAAACGGCAACACAGTAACACATTATTCGGTCAGATTCGATTTCAGGGTGAAGAAACAAACAAGTCGATGATGATTGAACAAATATCGAGTAAAAGCTTGGTGTCGCGAAAACGGTCGGTTTCATGTTCAGCGGGGAAAAAAGATCAAATATGCGAGTCTAGAAAAAAACGAAAGGGAATGAACTCTTCTACAGTTCTATCTAACAATTCAATCATTACCATATGGCATATGATAATCACTATGAGAAATTCCTTAAGTGGCCAAGCATTGTACCGATTACCTTAACTTTATTTTCTTCACCATTTAGTTTTTTGCATTATATAGCCCAATAATTCGAGCAAGAGCGATTGCTTTTGATTTAATGATGAGCAGAGAAGTGATATTTCATGATTTGGAAAAACGTGAAAGCGAGCGCGGTGCGGTGTAATGCCGACGCGAATGTCTATCTACGTGCTTGAATCTTAAGACCCTGGTGGCAATTACCGTAATGGAGAATGAAGGTGAGGCCTCGAAAACTCCGCTTGGGCTCACGACTAAAAAGTGAGCAATGTCGACAGGAGGCGAGAGGAAAAAATGGGGAAAGCTGCATTGAGAAAGGAGGGACGTAAAAATTATATATGGCAAAGCTGGTGAGTTTGCCAGAAATGGTAGGGTCTAGTCTAGTATCTACTACGGTCTATTTGGGCAACTTAGCAGGGTGATGGTAGTGCCAGTGCTGCCGAAAATAAGAAGACCATTAATGAATGAAGCCGCAGTGAGCTTGAAGAGCAAGGAGAAGAGCTTAAAGTAAAAAGGATAGCGATAGAGGGATGAGGGAGATTCAGACCGACTGCCAAAGAATATGGCTGAACCACCCTAATGAAAAGTATACTTAGCCGGTACTTTGATCTCGCTTGAAAAACATCGTCCAAGAATATTTCACTAGCAAGCATCCCTACAGACGACTTATAGTGTCTCCATCTTAGATAGAACACAGCTAGCCATTTGATTGCATCCCGTTTTTCATTCCTGTTCATCGTTGGAGTTCAGAGAGTGCACTTATAAGAATTAAATTTCTAGCAGTTGACTTGTCTCTGTTACAATAATAGCTTGTTTTTAATCGCTAATAGACTGACAAAAGCAGAGAATGCTTCAAACGCCACTATTCTTGAAATGAAGCAAATGTAATTGTCTATTATTTAGCAGAAAGATTAAAAGATGATAGTGCCATCCAGAATAAAGAAGTCAATATTTTTTAACCTTTGGAAGGCTTATTAAATTCTGTATTGAAAACGCCTTATTTAAAGTAATTTGGCGTTGTAGTTTTCGAATTTCCATGTGAGAAAGACAAAAATAACAGTCCGATTTGTCAGGAATTTTGTACTTCAACTTCAACTCTTGACAGGAGATAAATAAATGACTATTAATTTGATATTTTACAAAAGTGAACTTGAGGATTTCCCCTTTCATTTAAGTGATTAAATTTTTAAAATCTTCACGAATTTATAAAATAAGCCTTTTTGTTTATTTACAATTTACAAAAAATATTATTTAATGACAAAGCTAATTTCTTATCGTCTGTAACCCTTTGGTGCCGATCGTGGTGATGCCTTACCCCCCCCCCCCCACTAGAAAATTTATATAGCTCAAAGTTATCTCAAAAGGGGGGCAATAGGGTGATTTTTCACGAAATCAGGAGAATGAAATGTTTTAGATAAAATTAATGCATATCTTACTGATTTCAATATGAAACAATTAGCGCCTTTAAACCAAAAAATTGAATCAACAACCAAATAGTAAAATTTTGAAGCAAATAAGATTAAAATTCAATCAAGAACAGTCGAATTTTTAAGCCAAAAAGACGAATGTTGACGAAACACGTAATAGTTGATGTTTGAACCAAAAAGATTTTAATTTGATACAAAAAATAGTCAAATTCAACCAAAAGAGATGAATTTATAAAAAAAGATTGGAATTGTCAACCAAAACAGATTAAGATAAAATGAAAAAATTGTCCCAACAAAAAAAACTAATTTTTAACAAAATAGTTAAATTATCACCGAAAGAGGTAAATTTTCAACTATAATTATGAATCTTAAAAAATGATTTTTCAAAAAAGTTAAACATTTAACCCAAAAGATGGTTTTTTAACCAAGAAGATTAATTTGATGAAAAAGGAAGATGAATCTTCTAAAAAAAAATGAAGTTTAAATAAAGTAGTTTAACATTCTACCAAGTACTTGATTTTTTACACGAGAATATAGTTACATTTTCAACAAAAGAATAAAAATGTCAATAAAAAATATGTCTTTTTAACGAAATGATTATATTTTCAACAAAATAATTCGATGTTCAAGCAAACAGCGAGAAAGGAGAAAAAGGGAAAGATTCGTAAAATCCAAAGGAAAAAGAAGAATTTTGTTAAAAAGGGGCTAAGAGGGGAATAGGGAAAAAGTTTGAAGCCTGACATATAAAAGTGATTTTTAAACTTATTAAGTAATTACTGAACTTTACCGTTGAAGGGCCATCTCTCGAAAACTTTGCAAACTTTGTTATCATCAGGAAACGTACTAAATGTTATCTAAGCTCGAAGACTTATTGATCAAAGGTACAAGATTATTTAATAAAACATGCAAAAACTCTGTTGAGAATCTCAAAAATTGTCTCTCTTTATACATGGAAACTATTTAATCTTTTACATTGAGTGATTGATTTAAATAATTTGGAACGCAGACAAGCACATTTTCCAGAGTTGTCTACTTGAAATAGATTATCTGGAATTTGAAAGCATTAGCATTTATGTATTTGTAGGTGGAAATTTGATTAAGTGCATTATGAAGAAGATTAAATATACATTTAGAGAATGCAGAATTTTAAATAAAAGCTAAAGCTTTTGACGCCAAGTCGAGGGATCAACGTGCAAAGTTAATCCTAATAATTCGGAACGCATATATTAATTCCTGACGAGCATGAATAAGTTGCATGACCTATATTCTGGCGAACAATTGCCACTTATTCTACACCACATCAACAACCTTGTATTCGACCAAAGTTTCTGAAATTGATCGTGCGACTACTTGTACGGCATTGTAGAGAAGCTACTCTATTCTATTGTCGTCCACTCTGCATTCAGAATAACGAACTGTTGGTTCGCTCATTTTGCATTGAAAAGGGGTGTGTTTTCACGCATGCAAATACGCCATGGAATCGACGATGGAGAAATCATTGTTGCACTCAATGAAAAAAGCCTCCCACGTGTGACGAAGTTAACTTGCTCGACATTGTGTAGATGATATTGGTATTAACAGAACTAGTTTTACATGTGGAGAGCAGAAACCACAAATTTTTAAATTTCATGACAAAAGCCACAGCAATTTTGATGGGAAATATGTTTGATGAAATATTAATATATCAACGATTGAAACATGAACACTGAATACTGAAATATGATATTTTATTTTGAAATCGTTTAAGTTTTAACATTTATTTTATAATATTTTATTATTGAAGCCAAGAACCTTGTAGTATTGTGCAACTTCAATTGATTAAATTGGTAATATATTTTTTAATTCCGAAGAATTTATAATAAACAGTGGGGATTATATTGAACCTCAAGAACAACATTGTAAAACAATAGTTGATGAAATGATTTTAGCGCCAGGGTCCAATAGAATTGAAATCAGTTGATAACTGAAACAAGTGTTTCAGCACATTTGTATTTAAAATGGTTATATCATAAATTATAGTATGATTATAACTGCTTAAATGTATACATTTTCAATCTGGAATTTAATTGATTTGAAATTGTTTAATTGCAAAGTTCACTAATCTGAAAATTTTGTATTTTCACAAAATTGTCAACATACATTGATTTCATTTTTAAGGTTTCCAATTTAAATTCGTTTGAATAACACGGCGTGTTTGGTTCAAACTTGTAAACATGTTATCCATTTAAATTCGAAATAAAACAAATTTCAATATTTTAATGTAGAAGTATTCAATTTCCAAATGATTCCATTTTTATCGGTTTCAAATCAAAATGATTAATTACTTAAAGCTTAAAATTTAAAACATAAGTGTAACACTTTTAATTATACAATTCAACTTTGAATAATTTCAAGACATATTTTCCAATTTATCGTTTTTAATGATTTTAATTAAAAATATTCCGAATATTGAAGTTTCAATTTTATACTTATACACTTAAAAAATACTATTATAAACAACTTCTATCATAACTGAAAAAAATAGTTAGTTGGGCCAACTATTTAGTTTGTAAAATATGGTACTTCTATTTTTCTGTTGTGACAACCATTTACTTAGTTTTCGGTACTAACTGAATAGTCAGTGGAACTAATGGAATTGCTGTACTAACTAATAAAATAACAGTATCAACTAAAAAAATAGTAGTTCCATATTTTAATAACTAAACAATTGGCTCAGCTAACCATTTTTCCAGTAATTGATAAAGGACCAATACCTATGAATTTTCTATTTACTTCAATTTGAATTAATTTATGATAAAAATAAAAAAATCTTGTATTCATACTACATATGATCCAGTTTTCTGTTAATTATTGTTTTTTATTAATGAAATACACAAAAATTTGTTTTTCCGATTATTTCTGAACGATTTATGCACTATTATTATTTATAATATTAGGGAAAACTAAACGGTGTCAAAAAAATTAATATTTCCTTCAGGTCATTACGTCCACCTATACGTATAAAAAAATAGTTTACTTAATCGCTTGGAAATTGTTCCATCAGAAACGCTTTTTGCTTCTCTTGTGAAAATAGGTTAATAAAGCATAGCTACGTTTAGCTTTTCCCTCTTCAACAGTCAAATTCTTAAAGTTTTCTATTTAAAATTTTACGACTTGGGACGATAAGTTTAAATGGATAAATTTTTAGCATTCTAAAAATATTTCGATGTTAAACGGTGTACATTCTAAATTATTTAATTTATAATACTATCAATTGAGTATTGTTCAACCTTGAATGCACTTTAAGAAAAATTATTTAAATCTATTAGCTAAACCGAATTATTCAATTATAAACGATTTGCATTTTTCATAATCGTCCACTTCCAATTTGAAATGAAATCGCTCTAGTTTATAAAGCTGCACTACGAAATTATATAATTTTGCATCTATGAAATAAAAATCATTTAATTATTAGGACTCTGAATTTAAACTTGTAAGATTTTTAATGGTCAAAACCTCAAACAAGTCAATATGGAATTTTTCAATTTAAAATTGTTAAAAGGTTACATAACTTTCAGATAAGTCTTAATAATCAGCTTAATCCAATATTAAATTATTCATTATGTTGTTAATCTGTCCTGAATATGAAGTTCTACAGCATTTTCGTCTGTAAATTTCTCTTTCTCTTCAGAATAATAATTAATCCGTGCTTATTGTTTCCGGGTTTATAAGCTACTAGCATAAAAGAAACATTGAAAGAGAAGAACTTGCCGAATTAAAAATGAATACAATGATGCGCTTATTTTTTCCAGTTCTGGTACACAGAGAATGGAATTTGCGTCACTTTGCGTCAGCGAAGCGGGAATAAAAATCCGTAACTTTCTGATGCGGTTGATTAATAATAAAGAAGACAGAAGGCTAATTAGAAGTCATAGACGCCTTCAATTAAAGTTGAGACGAGCGTTCGGGCATGCTTCTCGTCTTCTGGATTATAATCAGCCAATTTATAGTGGCTGCACTCGCACACAAGGCAGAGAGGAGACACGGTATGGTCGTGATTTAGATTAAGGGTTGGTTCGTGAAACGAGAGGGATGAGTGTCTGCAGTGGAGGATGCAGAAGCATTAAGCGATCCAACCTATCTATCCAAGATTCACTGGGGACAAAGGATTCGACCGCGAGGATGATTCCCATCGAATATGATTAACTGGTCCCTCCGCAAACTAGAAATTCTCTTCTGTCAAGTGAATTTTGAATGAAAACTAAAATATAATTCTTTCAATAGACTTCAGGGTGGCCAGTGATAAGGAAACCCGGGAATTATCTTAGAATTTTGAGCATCCGTAAAATACCGAGTATTTTCGAATATATAATTATTTTGTTCCTTCGTTAAGTAGAAATTCTCTTCTGTCCAGCCAATGTTGAGTGAAATCTTCAATTGCAACTCGAAACATTCCAAAAATATCATTCTTATGATAGAATTCAAGGTGTCCACTGTCCGGGAAAATCGGAAATCAGCCTGATCAACCGGTATTTTTTCAGACTTATTTTTACTTTTGCAAAAAAATCGTCTCGCACTGCGAAAAAAATCTGTTTGGAATTTTGTTGAGCCTTACTAATGATCATCCTTAAAATATTATAGACATTTAACGACACAGTAAATCCCAGGGATATTATTTATATGAAGTTGCATACAAACATTTCAAAAAAACGGACAAATACAATTATCAATAGATTTGATGCTTTCACGATGATTCATTATGATAAAGTAGATATTTCGGGTTTCAATCGTGTACAAAACTACG
>JAAAKG020116314.1:0-67616 GCA_010014905.2 Druon quercuslanigerum
AAAGGTTCTCTAAGTACTTTAGGCTGTTGCTCTTGGTGGTTCGGAACCCACCTTAAACTGTAGGTCCCTCTCCCACCGCCAAGTAAGTGTGTGGGAGGTATGTTAAGGAATAGGAAGAAGGTGCAAGAAAAATGTAAACCCTTAGGGGACACATTAGAAGCTTCCACTAACTAACTAGTAGTATTTCATACACCGGGTGTTCCAGACCACCCGTCCACCCCTCTTAAAATGGAGGGAAGTTCAGTTTTTCGGAAAACGCAAAAAAATTTGATCACCAAGTCGGGCGTGCTCTACCTTTTTGTCATATTATCAACTTCCGGATTCGACCGGAAATCGGTGAATCAGACCGCAGCTTTATTTTTTCAAAAAGGACATGTGTATTTTTATGATGGATTTGCATTCTACGCCAAAAAATACGTAAGCTTCGTTTGAATTTTTTTTATAAAACCGGTTGCTTGACCTCTAAATGACCTTTGCGTTAAGCGCCTGTTAGGTGTGTGATTCGAACGTGGGCTTAACGCAAAAGGCATATAGGGGTTAAGAAACCGGTTTTAGAACAAAAAATTCAAACAAAACTTACGTATTTTTTGGCGTAGATTCCAAATCCGTCAAAAAAATATACATGCTCCATTTCAGAAAATGAAGTTCCGGTCTGATTCACCCACTTGTGGTCGATTCTGGAAGTTGATAATATGAACAAAAGGTAGATCACGCCCGACTTGGTTATTAAATTTTTTGCGTATTCCGATAAACTGACTTTCCTCTATTTTAAGAGGTATGGACGGGTTGTCTGGGACACCCGGTATGACCAACAATTTCAGCTGATTGTAAGTCTCTTTCTGTATTTTTTCTTAAGATAAAAATTCACAAATCTGAAATCGCCAATTTTTTTCATTTTATTTGTTTATATATTGTTGCTCTGTGACAAAGATTTAAAAATCCCAAAGAAATATTCTCATTCAAATTTAATGCTGACCACTTCTGAAAAGATCTTAAAAATCTGTTAAGAAATACGACTTAGGACGATTATGAACAATGAATTCCTATTTTAGACTACTGTGGTCGTTTCGAGGACGCCGCTAGACTCGAGTCGAGTGCGCGCGCGGTCATAAAAAATCGCTATCTTTTAAACAAACAGAATGATTTACCTGCAATTTTGTCAAAGTTTTCCCTAAACATCAAGGAAAAAATTTACCACCTTTTTCCGTGAAAATCTGAGGAAACAATTCATGACGATAATGTTTTGCAATCATTTTCATGCTTCAAGTATAATATTTTTTGCGTATTAAATTTTCCAATTTGGTCATTTTCGGACATTTTTCCACGTTTCGGCCATGCAGGATGTACTGCAAAGGCGAGTCGGAGCGCTAAGGACGTTATCGAATTCACACACTCAATTGATACTCTCCTTCCATTAAAAAAACTGTCTTTAGATTGGCAAAAGCCACTTTTTCTGAAGGAAAAATCGCAAGTCTTTCAATTAATAATTTCGAATGCTTATGAAATGAACAAATAGAATTACATTTGTGGGTAATTTTCAAATTTTAGACAAGCTTGAAGGTCCAATAATATAACATTAAAATATAAACTCTTACTTATTTTTATTTTTGTTTAATAAATACTGGTAATGATCCTCTATGCAATTTTCAGTTCGTTTGTTTAAATTTATGTTCCTATTAACTTAAATTTAATATAAGAACACCTCAAACGTCATTAGCGTTATGTGTCCCAGCCTCACTTTGTACAAGCAGATACGGATTTTCACATTTGTTTTGACAGCCTAAAAAACGTCTAATGACTCAATTTTGTAAATTTTAGAGGAACAAAACTTTAATTTATGCAAATTTTTCAAGCCAAACAAATAATAGCGTATAAACTCTAAAGTCTGTCCCTCGATTTTTGACGTTTTAATCGTCATTTGCGTAAGTTTTTTTTTTAGTGAAATATTTCAAAACAACGATGATGCTACGCTAAAACCCTCGATTCCTTATGCTTAAAATTAAGGTTGGAAATAATTAATACTAAACTCTAAGGTGAAAATTCTGATCTGTATTAATTATAATGCAAATTAAATTGAAAAAATTTCTAAACGAATATGAAAGGCTTCGAAGTAGTTTACTATTTTAAATTACTGACGCGGTTCCTGCCTCGTAGGTGCAAAACTCCAAGCAAAGACGTTTAGCTAGATGAGATCCACACACCTATAAACATAGTTGCAAGTCGCACGTCATATCCCTTCCTTCAAAATCCAAATTCCGCAGTTTCAAAAAAATCCTACTTTTGTCAGTCCGAAGTCAAGGTCAAATTAATCAAAGTAATTCTCTATTATTTGATCTTAAGGGTCTATCCCATAAGGGAATGTGGCGCAAGCCGAAACTACCTAGACTTTTGCCCATCAGAGTCATGGACTAATTAATCCAAGTAAATTTCTATCATTGAAAAATCAAGCACATAAGCCGTGCAGTTCTAATTCGAGTCATGGAAAATTCTCGTTATCTTTGATACAAGAGCGGGAGTGAACCATCCGGATCGAAGGATAGACAGGGAGAATTCGGCTATTTCTATTCAGACGTAAAAACTAAATTACATTTCCGTACGACAGGCCCGTAACGGAAGTGTAATTGTCATTTTTTAGCGCATCCAATCCGGCCTTTGTAAGAACAAAATTTGAGATTATTCCAGAAGAAATTGCCCCTTTTTGAATCTCAAACAGAAAAGGAGCGATTTTCCCGTAAAGACTATAATTTCCCTTCACGGGGAATAGATATATATATATTCTATTTTTCATAAAAGGGAATTTGAAAAAGTGACAAGTATTCGCCCGTGATTCGTGCTTGAATGCGAACGCTGGCAAAAGACGAGAGTTAACTATCTCTTGATAATTACCGAATTTAATAAGCATATGCATTATTTGGGCATTTGTCGACGAAAAAGTTTTTTTTCAATCTCAGTCATTTCAGTTTAAGTTTCTGTTTACTTTTATATTTTTAATAAGGTTGCAGCTTCTATATAATTCATTTGTTTATTGAATTAGTTTTTGAAAAAATATACAAATGAGCAACTAATTATGAATTCTGCTAAAATAATCATGAATTTTCCCATTAAAAATACTGCATTCGAAAAATCGAATTTGTTGCCGATGAATGCCTGAAGAATGCATTGGTTTATTAAATTTATTCAAAAAATCATAAGATTAATAAGAAAATAATGAAGTTTTCTAAAATTAGCATAAAGTTCCTCATTTAAAAAATGACATAGAAAAAACATTTTTCTGTCGCAAAATTCCTGGTTAAAGCAATTGTTTATATTTTTAATTATTATATATAGTATATATATTATATATATATGTATTTATTATATTATGAATTATTGTTTGTTTATTATATAATATTGGAATATCTTTATCTAATTTTACTGTATAAAACTTAGACGATATTAACAATTCTCATGTTATTGACGAGCACCGGAAACGTCAAAAAGAAGAAAAATGGAAATTTTTTGGTCATATTTGTTAATTTATAAAAAAATTGAAAGACTAATTTAAACATCAGACTCGACAACTCTCTCAGAAGTCTTATAAGCTTTTTATAAATTTTTCTTGTTCAAATCAGACAGTATTTGTGGATATACGTTATTTTGAACCAGGGTATCCTTTTACCAACACTGGTGCCTTAACCTGACTAAGGATGCATGTTATCGGACTGTGGCATATTTTCTTAAGGAGAAGTGCCATTGTAAAGCTAACATTATTGTTTCATTCGACCTTCGTAAGACTTTAGCTCTGTGATCCGTACGCTCCTGTTGGTCACGTCAAGAATGAGGCACAGTCTAGGGTTATTTAATTTCAGTCCAGATTTTCTTACCAGTCGCCCGCTCTGGTCTAGAGAACACTTCTCGGCCGTCGTAGCGTCCGAAGTTTCCGACTTTATGATTTAGAACTAGGGAGCCCCCGTTAATAAACATTCTCACTCATAGAACATCGCGAGGTCTCTGGTAGAAACCTCGAACCTTCGGCTAAACACTCCATGAACTAGGAGGTCTGGGGAAAAACAACAGAAATCTGGTGAGCCTTCCCAGAGAAATTGTAATTAAATTTAAGAGTCTGATCCTTGAACTAAAATGTGAGCCTGGCAAGACGGTTCTACCAACAGGGAAACATGCGGACCCAGTTGAGAAAATCAGTACTATAAACGTAACACTATTCAAAATGCCTGTTGAATTTCATATCTTGAAGAATAATTTCCCAAATTCTCCCGATGGAATCTTTGGACGGCCTTCTCTGTGCCAATAACAAAACCAAATATCTTTTAGGCACAATTCGTTGGTTACCATCTCCGACCCAATTAATCTAATTCAGTTGGTCGAGAAGAATTCGGAAATGGGAACTTTATACACTGACCGAGTCCTAAGGAACAAAGCCAGCCTGCATATCTCCGAACTGACCTCGGAAGAACAGATCTGCGTTACAGATGGGTAGAAGAATTTGCCGAAAGTGTATACATAAACGGGGAAAGGCTCTCGGCTACAAGTTTAGTCTAAAATAGAATCCCTAAAACTAGTCATTAGATGATAGCAACAAAAAGTAAATAGGTCAAAGTTCATTTTTCGGCCTGCTCTCTGAGCCGCTCGCTTTTATATCCCAGCCTTCCTCGCTTCGCTTCGCCTCACCTCGCACGCATGTCGCTGTTTCCTCGCTTTGCCTCGCATTGCTAGCCTCTGCCTCCACGGATAACACCTAATACTTATATACTATTTAGAATATTTACAATTTTCTTACACCTCCTTCCTCTTCCACTTACAATATTTCCTTCTCCATTCCTCTTCCTTCTTCCTTCTCTTCTTCTCCATTTTACGCAACACCCCCTTCACCCATGCTACTGCCTTTTTGTTCCCCCGTTCATGCCACAATACCTCCATGCATGCCCCTTCCCATTCAATTCACACATCATCTTCCCTATAGAAAGCCAGAACCTATTATAATCCTCCATGCACCGCATCTTATTCTCGCTATAAGTTCCTGACTTTCTTGCTCTCCTTTCTCGCACAAATATTGCGCTCTCTTCCTCGGCACAATCCACGCATAGTTCTCATTAAACCTTGACTCTCTTACCCTCTCCTCTCCTGTTTCTTTCTTTCTCTCTCCATGCCATTTTTCTTGATCACCTCATATACCCTATTTCCCTCTTCGTGCATCCTTCTCACTTCATCCATCTGCAATCCATTCATTCTAAAGTACCTTTTCCTTTCTACCTTCATATTCCCATACGTACGTCTGTTTTTCTTTTACCAACAACACTCCCTAACCAGTTTACTTCCCCCCTCTTCCAAAAATTCCTCTTCATACTTACACGCTCGACTCCATGGTATAATTCCTAAACTTGTTCTTTCTGTCTCCCTCCTGACCATATAGTTCGGCGTATTCCTTGGCAAGTCCAGTGTCCACTTTACATACCTCTCTTGTATTTCATTTAGCTCCTCGCTTACCTTCCACTCTCACACCTCCACCTCGCAAAATAAGACACTCATCACTAGCGAATCGAATAAATTTATTCTCCTCACAAAATGATCTGCGAACAACCTCTACCCCAGCCCCCACACCTGCCGCATCCCCACATTTGCCTTTCCTACTCTCTCTTCTATATGAATATCCCCTCCCCGATTCCTCGGAAACAGGAAGCCCAGGTACATAAACTCTTTCACCACCTGTACCGCTTTTCCCTTGTACTTACACTCCCCTTCCTTATCTCTCCCGCCTCCTTTCCTGACCACCATAACCTTCGACTTGTTCGCAATTAACTCTAACCGTTTTTTGCACAAGTGTCTTCTCAACCTTTTCATCATCTCCTTTAAGGCCTTGTCGCTTTTTTCTAGCAGCACTATGTCATCTTCATATGCGAAAGGCCATATCCTCACTCGTCCTACCCTAACTCCTCCTACCACTCCGGGCGCTAGCTTACTTTCCATATCCGCCGCGGACACGCCTGCCTCAACCCTCTATAGATACAGAAACCCTCCGAGATTTTCTTCCCACCGCAAAGAAGAAGTATCGATGCCCCCTTGAGGCTAGCGTAAAAAAGTCCAAAGACAGAAACAATATAAAAGTTGTATGATAGGCAACTCACAATCGCCTCAGAACTCGCCTTTCTGAATCGTCCCTAAGAAGCTGGACGGATCCGGCGAAAAAAATGGAGGGTTGTAACCGATTTCCGCACCTTGAACTGAACGGTCACTGAAGATGACTATCCAGTGCCTAATATCACGGATAGCCTTGATTATTTATAAAAGGCCCAGTACAGCCTCACCACGAGGACGGAATTAAAACGGAATTTTCCACGCCTCGAGGACACTTCAAGTACTTTCGAATGCCCATAGCAATCAAAAACATCAGCGCTAGATTAAAGAGTATTATAGACACTGTGCCAAAGGACCTATAAAAACATCGCCTGTAGATTCGGGTGGCTATATCGACTCCGAGCCCCCAATCTTAAACTTCAACCAGACTAATATGAATTACTACAGGATTATCTTAATTAAAAAAATCTTTACATTAAACAATGATGCTTTGGCACTTGCTGTTGGCATGTTGACCTGAAATTTGGATTCAGCGACTAGTGGACCAGGGTATAGAAAGAGCGGACATATCGAGAAAGTGGACCTGACCCTTTTTAAGGATGGTAATTAGTGATTGGTCAGTTGATTCTTTTCGAATAAAAGCATATGGAAGATGAGCAGAACCAATCATCATCTTTAGAAACGGAAAAGTCGACTTTCTCGATTTATTCTCTCTTTCTATTCCCTAGTCCGCCTACGAAAGTCACAGCCAGCGGTCCAGTACTATATTCCTATATGCTTAAAATTGAACCTTTGTCGATATAAAAAGAATATGTATCAATTATTATTTTCCATAACTCTACATTGGCAAAGTATCATTCAAATTGGCAAGTAACACTTTCGTTGTGGTCCTTGAAAGTCACGGACCTCCGTCATCCTTTTGGTCTAGGGGTTAAAGTGGTGTCGCTGAAAAAAGAAAAAGAGAAGAGGAATGGGCAATAGAGTATCGCAAAGGAAAACTAAGTAGAAAAAAGGTGATGGCCTCACCACGAACCAGCACCATCTCTCCGGGTTATAGGAAATGTGTACTTCCCAAATATAATCCTAGACACACTTTGCCCTAGAGTACGTAGGGAGGTTTTGACCTGAAGCGCGCTGTTTAACTCCCCCACTCCCCAACCAAGGCCCGTTTATCAGGACTCCGGGTATTTTTCTCTTATTAACATAGGAGACCACGTCTGGTAGTACAGTTTAATTGTCAACAAAAAAGTAAATCTTCAACAAAACAAAAAACCAAAAAAAATGTTTTTCACAAATTAGTAGAATGTTCAAACGAAGCAAACTAATTTTTAAACCAACAAGAGGGACATTGAGCAGAAAAGTTAAATTTTCAGTACATCAATTTTTTAGTTAAATTAATGAAAAATGAACTGCAAGTTAACACATTCAAAGTCGAACTCTCAAATGTTAAACTTTAAAAATTGAAGAAATAAGGGAGACGTAACGTATAAAATGGAAGCTAATAATACTTTTCAATTGAAGAATTTCAAATAAAATGCATTTTAACTGAAAAATTTAGAATTTTTAACTTTTATAAATCAAATGATCGAATTAATTAAAAAATTTTCATCATAGTATTTTAACCAATTTTAGTCTAGAAACATTTAAGTTAAATTTTTTTATTCGTTTAAAGCGTTTCACAATTCATAAAAAAAACTTCTGGAACTTTGGTTCGAAATCCGCAAAAATCTGCATTTAGTTTTAAATTAGACCACGGCTATTTGCACATTTGCATAACTTCTGGAACTTTGGTTCGAAATCCGGAAAAATCTGCATTTAGTTTTAAATTAGACCACGGCTATTTGCACTGAAGATTCTGTACGATCAGGCGGATTTTGTCGGAAGACACATTTCGTTTATATTGTTTGAAATCATAACTCAGAACTAAAAAAACTCCAATTTGATTTGTTTAACAAAGAAAGACGTTAGACTGAGAATCAACCACTTTGAGCCTCTCATCATCGGGGTGCTTTTTAGATGAACATTTTACATGAAGTGCTCAAAATGAAGTCCTTCCACTTCGATGCACTTTTTAATCCGCGCTTGGGAAGCTCGCACACAACTGCGGAGTGTGTCTAGTTTCATTTGGTTACAAGCATTCTTGATTCGCTGTTTCATGTTCTCCAGAGTTTTTGTTACTTATCGATAAACTAGATAAAGGATGCTTAAAATCTATCAGACGGATTTGATAATGTCTACCAAGAAATGGTTTGGGCAAGGAAATAGAGAAAAGATATTACAGGAATACCAAAACACCGCATCCACCTGTGCAGCCAGTGGCAAGAGAAAAACAAGATCTCTGTCTTGAACTGACCCTTACAATCCTCCGTTCCAAATTCCATAGAAAATTTGTGGTCTGAAATGAAGCAGAAGCTTCGGGCAAAGCGTGTTTTAAGGCGTATTCAGACGAGCGGTTCTAAGTTCTGATCACGGTTACGATTGGAAGCGTCGACTATTCAGCGCACAGCACAATCCGCGCTGATTGATCGACGGCTCCAATCGTGACCTTAATCGGAACCGCAAACCCCTCCTCTGAATACGGCTTTAAAATTCAAACAGATTCTTACTCTGCACTATAGTTGAAAGTTTGGGGGAAAGTATGTCCCGCCGCTACCAAGAAAGTCGACAGTCATGGGGATCGAACGTCATATTATGTAAAGTCACCACAGTTTCAAAGAAAGCGGCCATTTTTCTTCTTTATCTTTCGTTTCGAAGCGCATTCCTTGAACAACAATGTCATTTTTCTCTAATGCAGAGCCACCTGGCTCGAAATGAAAAATATTGAAAATAAAACTTACGCATTTTTGTAGAGAATCTGAATCTGCAATAAAAATATAGGTCTTCATTTGAAAATTTTAAGTTACCCCATAAGGGGGGTGTGGTTCACGGTAAATTTTTACGGGGTCGCTTTTCCCCCTTCAAAAATATGAAGTTTTTATTTGGTGACATTTTTTTTTGTCAGAAGCTTATTTCTTAAGATGTTTCAATGACTTAAGATAAAAGAATCAGCATGTATGTATAGTAATGAAAAGAAAAGAGAGCAACAACTTTTTCTCATTTTTAAAGTCACCATAAATTTTAAGGACGAAAAGAAAAAATTCTAGTGTCGCTTTTTACGAGGAACCCAGGATGTACCTAAATTTTTAATCCGCATAGTACATTGTATAAAATAATTTTTTAACCCTTGGAACAAAGTTACACTCCGTTGTGCTTATAACCTGAGAACTAGGGATAAGTCGCTTCGCGTAGCATTTCAAGCTCCTGAAACAGCTAGCTTGTAAGCTCACTTCGAAAACTGGAAAATAAACTTAAAAATAATATGTGATTATGTTTCCATTTCTAAAATTGTGAAGGAAAAGAGGGAAAGATACAAAAGCTTTCCAAGATTATCCTCCCGCTGAAATTAGCATGACGGTGTCTCGAACAGCCACGCATGCTATAATTATTTTCACTGTTCTTCGCAAGCCCTAATGCAATAAATCTGTCTCTCGTGAAGCATCAAAACAATGTAACTCATTAATTATGCATCCCTAAAATTGTCGATTCCTTATGCTGAAAATTAAGGTCTAAAATAATAAACAATACTACATTCTACGTTAAAAATTCTATGAGAAAGAAAAATAAAAGAATTCGAAGGAATCTATTTTTCAATAATACTAACAAGGTTTCTGGCTCGCAGGTGCAAAAGACATATTCCTAACTTCCCAATCAAAATTCTGCAATTCCGCAAAAATCTCTAGCTGTTTTACCTTGACTATGAACTGTCGAAGAACATGGGACGAAAGTTATCTTCGCAGTCACTTGGGCAACCTGGCACCTACCCAGACTTTTATCCATCGGAAGTCGGGGTCGAATTAATTCAAGTACATCTAACTCTCGTTTTAGATAAAGTGTCGCGGGTTACCTGCAAATAGCCTTGAAACTAAATGAAGAGAATCGAAACGTAAGCAGTCAGGGCCACCTTAACCGTTTCTAATCAGAATAGATAATGTTATGGAATATACTGGACTGAGTACTCGCGCACTGCGACACTCCCGAGACGAAAGTCGCATATAGTAAACATGGTCTGACCTTCAGACCAGGAAAAAGATGTTTTTGATGTGGATCTGTAATAAAACATTAAAATAATATTGAAAATTTCAGGGGTAATTTAATTTCGTCACATTATTACACGTTCAAAAATTATTCTATCATATAACTTTTAGTTTTAAATGCTTAGATTGTTTAAATAAAGGACAGTAATATGACATTCACAGCCATCAATTAATTAAATGTAAAATAAAGGCGTGAATAAAAAGCGGTTTGAATTAATAATATATGTTCCCTGATAATGTAAGCGTTACCTTAAAAAATACACACATCAAAATCATATTTCAGTCATGAATATAGGGCATTTAATTTGAATCCCGGCACCACACCCTACATTTTCATTAACACTTTTATTATAAAAATCAGGGTATGAACTATTCCCCCCAGAAGTGGCTAACTCGAGTTTTAATTAATATTTGGGTAGATATTAAGGTCATATAAGCAACCGTATCGACTTAGGGCCAGTTGGAGACTAAAGCAAGGCTATTTGATACTTTCTCGGTACGACGTAGGCCTCTCACTTCTCTCATTTAATAGCTTAGACTATGTGTGTGAAAAAGTCTAAGTGTATGTGGCGCAACGAATTATGATAAAATGTTTGAGTAAAGAACGCATAAGACCCAAGGAAATTTTGCATAGGTTAAAGCAGCAATTTTTTATTAAAACATAATCGAGGAGTTCAGTGTTTGCGTCGTTTCACAAAATGTATAGAGGGGCTTAAAAACGTACACAACACACCTCATATACGGCGGTCCAGAATGAGCATCATGAGGAGGGGGGGATGGGTGTTAGGAACAATTTTTTGGGATTACAAAGGGGTTGTGCTCGTTGATTTTCTTCATTAAACGAAGCTGGTGAAGGCTGAGTGCTATTATAAGCCTTTGGTACATTTTCATTGACAATGCGATTGGCCTCATACTGTAACTCTAACCCAACAAAGATTGTAGGAAATACACTGAACTTTCCTCAAACGTCCTGTTTATAATCCTGATCTCTCACCCTGCACAGTGGTCGGAAAATCCAAAAAGCCGGCCAAAACATGAAGGTATTATCAAAATTCCATAATTTTTATTCTACCTACGTTTTCGAGGTCGCTGATTACGATAATGGATTCAGATTTTATAAATTAAAATTGACAAATCCAATATGGCGGACAAAATTTGGAACAAGTAATTTAATATTTTTGAAACTCGGTATGCTTACGTTTTGGAGATCAGTGATTACGATGCTGAATTTAGATTTTTTAAATTTAAAAGGACGGATCCAATATGGCAGAAAATTTTTGGGAATAGTCATTGAAACTTTTTAAAACACGGTACTCATACGTTTCCGAGGTCGCTGATTACGATAATCAATTCAGATTTTTGGAATTGAAAATGTCGCTTACCACATGGCGTACCATAATATATCCGACTAACCGAACTTTCATCACAATTCCATTTTATAATGCATCGGAAAGCAGAATTGATTTTCGGGTGCAATGTATTGACTATATTTTGTTGACTGCACTTTTACTTTCGCACTCGTTTCTGTAACTGAAACTGATTCCAGATCATAGCGTTTTTTTTTGCTTCAAAAAGTTTCTCGTACGATGTGTACGCGAAACTTTTTTTTTCTTTTAATGAGTTTCCTAGATTGATGTATTGTTGCTAACTGAAATTCAAATCTACAAAGTCGACTACGTATGTGCGACTTTCCCGTCGGCTCAAAGTCAGCCTGACTTTGTAAAGTTCGATCCAAACTTGTTAGCCGAAGACCGACCCAGCTAGTAAAATGAGCATACTGCGCCGAGGCTTTTCCCGACCATCGACCCGATATAAGGACCCAATATTGGACCAGTGTGTTTAAAGAGATCGACATAGCCTTGGGCTACAACACAGGGACAACTTTGCTTTTCAATATAATTTTAACACCCACTATTGCTATATTCTAAGGATATAACAATATAGGTATTCAAAAAATAAATAATAATTGATTGCGAGTATTTTGTTCATAAGTTTTAATCGCTCTGCTCAGAACGAATAAATCCATTACATTTTTAAACATTATATTAATAAATAAAAAAATTTTGAACGCTACGGGGTTTCGAACTTACATCTATACCTAAATATATTGCCTAGCAGTCGGGAGTCTTAACCATTACTCTATACACACCGAATTCAAAGTCAATGAAAAAACATCCTCATAAGCCACAACTCAAAACATTTAAAATAAACAATTGTTTAATTTTTTTTCTTATTAATTTTTATGTTATTATGCTACATCATGTAGATGTGAAATAAATTAACTGTTAACGGAAATTTTTTCAAGAATTTGTGTTTACAAATTTTTTTCCACAAATTTTTCTTTAAACAATTTGTTTTTTTTTAATATTTCGCGTCTGGATTACTTGGTTAAACTGTTGCCCAGAGTTTAGCCGATATTCGGTGTTACTCGTGCAAGAACGATTTTCGATAGTTTCGATAGTTCACTCGATGGTCGGCTCATATTTGGTTCAAAGTTAAGCCAATAGTCGGCTAAGCTTTAGTACAACGGACTTATTACTTCGCTATCGACTTTTGGACCGACTTTGCTCCAGAGTTGTGCCGATAGTCAGCGTTACTCATTAATTAATGATTTTCCAAAGTTCCCCCTATTATAGTGCCATATCCGGGCCAAAGTTGGGACAAAAGTTGATCTCACTTAGACTGCCAACGTTGGCTCTTTAGTTTAGGTCGATATAAGTTTCTTATGAATACAAATGTTTTTCCATCTTTAGATGCTGATCTACAAGGGGAAAAAGTCGGCCTGACTCTGGGCCGACGGTCCACTGGGGCTGCCGAAGTGAATTCGCATATAGGTAATGCCTTATCTGCTGATATTTCTGTTGGTTGAGATATTTCGTAGACACGCTGTTACTGTAGAAAACGGGCCAAAGGCAGAGGCAGAAATAATGACTCAGAATCCGCGCCTGAAGGAATCCGAAGGTTCTCTTTTTTTAAATCAAAACTTGACACTATTATACGAATTTGACAACTTCAAATAGTACAAGATCTCTTGGGATCACAACTATTGTGACATGGTACGAAAAATGTGATTATAAATCGATCAGAATAGCAGTAATTTTTCGTTTCCACGTTAAAGACATACAAAGATTAAAAAGTGAAGTAGTGGATGAGTAAATATATTTGACTTTCCTCTAGGGACACCTATCATACTGCACACAACGATTCGCACTTTAGCAAAAATTTTCATATACTTTCAATGCCATGTTTTCCGAAGAGTCTGTGACAGGTGACACACTTTCAACAGCTGTTGTCGTTTATACACGTGAGCCAGCTCCCTGTTCTTTTAGGAAATAATTTAGTGACTGCTTCTCTGAAATGTTCTGCATTATCGACTCATACCAATGACATTAAAATTTTGACTACTGGTTTTTCTAATATACATTGTTGTTCCTCAATGCCTTTAAATCGCTTTCTAATTTGCATATTTGCCACAAGTAGATCGACTTGATTTTCATGAATTTCTTTGCTTGCTGTTGTTAATGAATTTAATTTTTATTCGACGCTAAACATACTTTCTTCTAAGTATTTACCCTGAGCCTCGTACCTTTTATTCAAACCGTTGACTTCTCTATTTACTTTCTCGGTTACGTTTTTAGCAAAAAAATCAATTCTTTCGTGAACTACGGAGATTTCTTGGCTCGTTTTTTCCTGACTTTCCTTAACCGAGTCATATAATCTATTTTAGTTTGATAATGTATCATCAACCCTCGCTCGCAGACTGTTGAAACCGCTTATAATAGTTATAAGTTTGTCTTCCTCAGAATACGGTTCATTATTTTATACATCATTTTTCGCATTTTACTGCCCTCGTGATTTAAATCTAAATCACTATTTGACTGAGATTTTTCACCTTCAGATTCATTTACAGATTCATAATTGTTTCTTAACTATTTTCCAAAACCGATTTAAATAATTTAATTTCTTTATTCCTTTGCCTTTCAGGATTATTTTCATTTGGTTTCTTATCCCCCATTTAAAAAAAATATTTTCAATTAAATTTTTTTAAATCAAATTTAAATTTATATTCTTTATTTTTAAATTTCCAGATTAATTCATTAATAATTTAATCTATTTACTTCTGACAATTGGCTTTTAAAACTATTTATTCAGTTTAAAAATGATTTTAGATTTTATTTCGATATAATTTCATGATCTTATTTGAGTTCCTTCTTTAGAATTATTTATGGCAATTGATAAAGTAAATTGGTTTCAATCGCTTATTTACTCGGTGATGATATCAATGAAATTCAATTTAATTTTCATCATGTAGTTACGATCGTTCTGTTTTAAAATACAATAAGCTTTTAATACATCCACCGCGAAAAGTCACGCAATGTGTTGCTTTTGCGGAATACCTGCTTTCTAAATTTTATTCATAAATATTTCTCGATTTCTATCTACGAATATTCGTAATCTTGTTATCTTTTAAGAACTTCTGCGTTCCACCAAGGGTACCAGTTGTAACATTATTCTTCCTATCAGCTCATAAATGCTTATTCATAAATCACGAACAATCATAGTTAATACTTAACCGTGATTCCGGAACTCATAAATAAATTAAATAATAAATATAAATCAATTTTATTTCCTGAAGCGTTTCAGTACCCCCCTAAACAAAGAAATGTTTTGAATTTTTGAAAAGATTCATTCGTTTGATAAAAAAATAATTGCTTTTGCTTTTGCATATAGAGTTTCATGCCTACAGTTTTTTTTTAATTCAATGCATAAGTTGTGAAAACAAATATGTGTAAGCTAGTCTGTAATCTATTATGAGCTACTTTTAATGCTGTAGGCCTTATTGCCCCTTAATTGATGCAACTAATGAAAAAGAGGTTGGTTTCAAAATTTTTGGAAAATTTCGGGTTAACTGTCCTTCTAAACGAAGGGATACAAAATGAAATTCTTGAAGGCATTTGTTTATTTTTATTGAAGAATTTCATTGTGGCTATGAGAAAAGAAATCATTTTTGTTCGGGAGAAGTTTTTGTATTATTCGTATAATTTGAATTATTATACACACGAAAAAAAGTTTGTTGTTTGTTATTTTTAGAAGTATTTATCATCTTCGTAGTCTTTGATGTCGTGTTTGTTATTTTTTTCTCTTGAAAGAAAATAAACGGGTAGAATGATCCATTCACATGTTCCCCCCACAATAACTCATCATCGTCTTCTTTTTGTTCTTGTGTTTTATCTTCTCTTCCCTGTCTGTTCCTGAGTAAACAGCTTCGTCGATTGGCCTCTTTGAGCTTGTCACTCATGACCTTAATATATCCTCGCATTTCTTTCCATATGCTATTTAAACGGGTCTCGAATTTTATTTCCGCCTAGTTCATTGGTTTTTTGAAAGTCGCGGTTTCTGAAGTATCGGCTGTTGATGTTTTTTTTGGTACATAAATTTGTCCTAGATTTTTGCCTTGCCCGTATCTATTTGTCTGGCTCAATTTGTTGCACCTTTTCGTTTTCGGCTTCCTGACATTTGTGCGGTAGTGTGTTGCCGTGATCGCTATGCTTTGGATTTTAGATTTAATATTCAAGTACTCGAGATACCCTCTTAACAATCTCTCGTAGGCCTGTGTTCTAACTTCCCTAATCTGTTTTCTTCTTGGAGGTTCCATTTTACTCACGGTTTTTTTTTTCTAGAATCAAAAAAATAATTTAAAAAGCCAATGTTGACGCTGCTTTTTATATTAACAAATTGTTCTTGCTTGTTCCCCATAATGTATTATTTTGTTTATTTACAACATTTATTGGTTATTATTATTATTTGATTTGATTCTATTTGAGTCGTGGGTTAGTTAATGATTTTTTTTATTTACTTCGTTTTCTATCAAGAGGACAAAACTTTTGATTAGGGCTAGATATATGATTTATTTTATTTGAGCCTGAGGGTTTCTCATTAAGTAGGCTATTTTAAATATCTATAATTGGTTATCCAATGTTTTTATTTCTTTTCTAATTTCAGATTCCATTTCTTTCGGAATTCAGCGCTACTATTCGCATCAAATGTTATTTTACGAGATCTTACATTTGTTTTTATACATTGTTGTGGTTTGTTTTTATATAACCTTTTCATGTTGGAAATTTCAATTACAGTTTCTTTTATCTTAGTTTCGTATTCTATATATACATGTTTTCTTTAAAGACCTTTTAATTTATTTCTTAATGCTATTTTTATTATTGTTTTTAATTTTGTGATGTTTTTCTTCTCTTTTTCCAGTTGGATAAAGGTAGAATTAATTTTTTTTGTACTTATTCTTTTCACTTTTCCTACTTATCATTTTTCTTCTATTGTCTACAGATATATTTTTTATGTAATTTTCTCTCCTTTTCTTCTTTTATTTTCCTTTTTTTCTTTTACTATTATGTCTCTTTTCTTTCTTGTCTTTCTTTTCTTTTTCACAAATATATTTAACTATTTTTTTCTAATTCCTAAATGGTCCACAGTCTTGGATCAATGCTTTATATCTTACTCCATTTTTATAGAATTTTTTTACCAGATAATTCTTGTTTTATTTTTTGACTGATTCTCTAACTATTTTGATAGGTCATTTCTGTTTATTTTGAATCAATTTTTAAATTAATCTACCTTTTCTTAAATTCTTAGGCTTTCACGGCGATTCTATTTATCTAGCTATTAATTGTAACTTTTAACATTTATTCTTAGTTTGCTAATCGTTTTTATGATCTAACTGATTTCGAGTTTGTGCTTTTCTTTTCTTTGGATGTACCGTTTTAAATCCTGTGAATGATACATTCTATTGTCCTCTTCTTTTCCGGAATCCCAGAGGATGTACGTGCCCGGTTTTACTTCCTTTTTAATCTCGAAAGGTCCGTCATATATTTTTAGGAATTTTGCCAGTATCTCATTTTCCTTGTCGAATCTGTTTAACATTTTTAGTAGGACCATGTCAACGACTTTTAATTTAATAATTTTGTGGGCCCGAATAAATTTCTCTGCTCTCTTTTTTGCTCAGCGGAGGATGTTTTCGTGGGTCATTGGGATCCTCCTCTCATAGCCAATATTGAGGGTTAATGGAGGCAGCTTGAGCATCTATTATATTATAGATAATGCTTCTGGTTAGGCAAAGTTTATTTCCTACCTTGGTCGTTAAAGATATTAAATTTTCGTAAATCCCGATTTTTTTTGTTTTACCATCTTTAATTTTCTTGAATCTTTGCTGTAGTATACGGTCTTGTTTTTGCTCTTGAGAAAAATTCTTCAATCCTTTTTGTAGCTCAGATGAGGGTATTTTTGCCAATGCGTAAAAAAAGATTTTTCCTTCGTTTAAGTCAAACGGATATCCTGATTCATGGGATGGTATTCTGCCAAAAATGTTCGCCTCTACATTATTCCGTCCTTCAACGTGTTGTATTTCAAACCAGTAATCTTGTATCTCCATAATCCAACCAGTGAGCGTTGCGCTTACCAATTTGCAGCTTTTTAAGAAAGTTCATGCTTTGTGATCAGTTCGAATGATCAATCTGGCACTCAAGACGTAGGACCTTAATTTTATTAGAGCCCACACAAATGCTAGGAGCTCGTTTTCTGTGACGTAATACGAAAGCTCGGATACCTTGAGAGTTCTTCTAGCGAATGATATTGGTAAATGTTCCCTCTCTACGTCAGTTTAATAGAGCACAGCTCATAATGCTACGTTACTGGCATCAGTCTCTAAGTAACAGGGTTTACTTAGATCGAAGTAGGTAGGAATAACAAAATCGCAAAATAACCCTTTCACTTTTTTGAACGCATCCTCTTTTTCTAGGTTCCAAACACCATCTTGATATGCCAAAATGAAACCTTCCGTGCCCGACTTCAATCAGGGTGATTTAAGGAAAGCGAAAGTTAGCTCACACGACATTGACTGATCCTCCACATTTCTGTGGAAGATGCCGTGTCCATCCTCTTATCGACGAGCTCTTCCCAGAAGTTTTTCTCCTGTGCTTTCTGCTCACCCCTGATACGAAAGTTAAATCCGAGTGTTTCAGCAGCCTTCTCCGCTTCTTTGTACAGAAACGCTCCTATGCCCACTTCTTCATGCTTTCTGACCATTTTAAGAAGAGGCTCTCTTCCATTTGCGACTCTATGTGCTGTACCTAAAATAATCCTGTTGTGAAGACATTCAAGATTCAATATTCCGCGACCTCCTTGACGGCGTGAGATGCAGAGTCGCGAAAGGAAGACTTAAGATGCACGCTTTTGCTTATATGCATAACCTTTCGTGTCCCGATATCAAGGGATCTGAGCTCGTTTTCCGTCCATGGAACCTCTCCAAATAAATAGAGTACTTCCGGGATGGCAAGCATGTTTGTTGCAGATACTTTGTTCCTCGCCGACAGTTCGGAAGACCAAATCTGCCGGATGAGCCACTCATATATGCTTCGGAGAGTATCCTTTATGGATTTCACATCCTGAATGCGGCTCTGTGGCACGCCCAGGTATGTATAAGTCTCTCCAACACAAAGGTATCGTCTAGCGCTTCTGTCGACGAGCACAGAGTCTTCAGAGATTGCATTGAGTTATTTATATATATTCGGTTCGGTTCCGTTCGGTTTTGATTCCTCTAGAATCAAACTGAAGGGCCTATTGAAAAACCACCAAACGCATCCTCAAGTTGCGAATAGAGGGTCCCTGTACCAAAGGTTTCTGCTGAATATGGTTACAAAAAATTAATAGGCAGTCCCGGACAATTGTCCAGGTGTGGTCCCTAAGCAATGAACCCCCAAGCAGAGGTGTGAAAACCATGCCGAAAGCTGAATGGCACCTGGGTGAGGTGTCTAGAACGGTGACTCTGAGATAGCGTGCGACCTCTCAGAGTACGCAGCTTTATCCTTATATGCGGGGCTATACAAGGATGAACGAACCATTTTCACTAGCTTCTCGTGGGAACAACAATGATAACACCAAACATAGTTGTAGTAAGTGCGGTTCAAAATAATCGAACGCGCAGGGCTCCCGACAATGGGTCGGCCAATAATGCCGACCACTCTAAAGCTGGGGGAGCGGTGCGAGAAACACCCAAAACTATCGCACTCTTCGCGTCAACGTCTGTGAAACCATGCCGAGAAATATCCAGGATTCTCACAAGCCTAAAGATCTGGCTGAAATAAATGAAGAGCTTCGTGGACAATTTTCCAAAGAATCCGACATCTGGAATATTAATTATTGTGTATAGAATGCAGCTAGAGCTTTGACTAATGCGAACCGTAACAAAAACCAACGGTGGATCATAACACCAAAAGACGAATGCATCAACTTGCCATAAAGATAGGCTGGGCTAGACAGCATAACATCTGGAAAGAATTTTACCACTAAAGTTCGAAAGTTCGCGCGCAAACTTCGGATCCGTCATCACACACTTAACAACTCAAAGCTGCTGACCATCAGACAGCATATTGTTGAGAGAATACGGATACTATCTGACGCTAACAGAAATCTAGAGTACAGAGAGAGATGGGTCTGAGAAAACTAACAGTTTCTCTCTGACCCATATCGACACTTTCAAGACCCTCCAGTTGCTGTCGGCCACCCACACAAACCAGAGGAGGTCGAAGTCTTTTGTAGAGAAGTCTACGAAGTGCAACATATACTTGACGAAGACTCAAAGAACATACATGGCTTCAAGGAGCTGTGTAATGCTCTCATAACAACACCTGAGGAAGAATGTACAACTATCACTACCGAGGACGTGAAAAAAGTATAGAGTGTTATGGAAAACTATTCCGCTCCAGGACCAGATGGTATCAAGACCATCTGGTGAATGAAGTTTCCGTTAACCCACAACCATCTGGCCCGTATTTTCACCTCATATTTGAAGTCGGAAGAGCCAATTCCGGATTGGTTTGTGGAAGGGCGCACAGAACTTCTGCCGAAAATGGGCAACTTAGCCGACCCAAAGTATTACAGGCCAATCTGTGTGGCAAGAAATGTATGAACAACGCGGTTCAGAGAAAGGCGTAGCAGGATGTCGGGAGAACCTGCTTATCGATAGATGTGTCTGCAAAGATGGAGCATCCTACCAGCGTGACCTATCGATGCAACTATATATTCTCGACAATTGTTTCTGTTACACACTTAAGGCCTGACATAGATCTCCTTTGCCCTTATGACAAAATTTTAAATATACATGACGCGGTACTTTTCTACCACGAAAATTACCTTAAATTCTCACGAAATAACGTTTAGCGCGGAGTAACCAATGCTGTTTGCATACAGAAAATCAGCTAATTGGAGCTCTTGTGCTCTCTGACAATCAGCTGACTACCAAAAACTATTCGTACCGGAAGGACAACCACACTTATTTATCACACTCTCACACACCTGACGTTCGCTTCCGAATTACAGAGACCCGAATAGGATCTCTTCTCTTCCGTATCATTTAAGTGTCTGAAAATCATTTTGTGCAGATCTTTCTAAAGATTTGCAATTTTTAATTACTAGTATCGCTTGATCAAGCATGATCGGACAACAGTCCGTATTTTTTAAATAACCGCGCAATGACTTGTTCTAATGTCCAACAATCTGTTTTGAAGTTTAATGATTTATTCTGATATTTATTTCACTCTGATGTTAATTCTTATCTTGATTCTTGGCTCACACATCCCAATCTACTTCGCATAAATTGAATAACCTAACTGCTTAGAGTTTTAGCTCGTGTCAACGGTTTCAATTCGGTTCTTTATTTTATTAAATAAACATCCTAATTTCTATGCTGAATTGAAATGCGTGCTTTTCCTTTTCCCCTTCTCTCCGCGGGTACTTAAGTACATCTGTGCTTGCTTAAATTAATCGAAATAGCTTATTTCCATTCACTTTTGTTAATTTTATTTTGAAATTAACTGGCGCTCAATATTTTAATAACCAAAGCTTGATTTGTAGTAATCCTAAACTTAACTTTTTAAATAATAGCTTAAAATAACTTTGAAAAATAATTAACGAAAAAAAATCAGAAAATGGTTACAAAATGGCGCCCAACAATAGGGCACGTAAAGCAACATAAAATTCAATTAAATAGGAACTATATTTTTTGCCACGGTCCCATAAATATGGGAAAACAAAATTCTAAAACTGGAAAATTTCAGAGAGGCAATGAGATTTTGAGAATTATTTATCCATAATATTTCTTGCGCGATAATAATAACACAGGTCCACAGTCGAAGCCTGAAGTGAGTCAGACAACTATACAAATAAGTATTCGTAATTTACTTTATATTAAGTCGAATTAAATTAAAACTTTTAAATTGCAAAATCTGCAACGAGTTAAAAATTCTGACTAAATAAAATAAAATTAATTAGAACAAATTTTATTTTTAAAAAACTCTAAAAATAGATTGGGATCAAACATTCTATTTGTGGAAATTAAAAATCTAAAAATGGATATCAAAAATTTTTTAATTTTATTTTTAGAATCAAATCGGTCTCAAACCTGGATTTCACTCGGCCCCGACTAGTGTCTGCCTATTTTTACGGTTTATACTTAGTTTGCGATCATGGGCCCTAAATTCGCCGAGAAATTCGAAGGTTTGAATTCAATGGCTACAATGACCTGATGACATTGGCTTAAGAAGTGGAACGCACTGCCGTTCACGATGACGAGGTCCAGGCTCCACCGAAACCAGACGAATCGCTCTTTCCAGAGCTAGCTTACCAGAAGAAGGCTAAATCTTCTGTAAATTTGTCTCACAAATCGGCCAAACAGACCGATACAATAATAATAATAATAATAATAATAATAATAATATTATTATTTTTGTTATTAACGCATTATATAAACATTTTAATTTTATAATAATAATAATAATCATTTAAAGTCAACTTCGAATCAAACAAAAGACCAATTAACTTCAGTCATGACCGCCGTACTCAGGAAACTGGACCAAAAAAGGATGCGTATCCCCTTCCTTTTATGACGGAAATCTGAGAGCGGCTGAGCTCAGCCCGCTACATTTCCAATCTTGATGTCAAATTAGGATATCGCCAAATGCCTTTAAATAAGGAAGGTAAAAAGAAAACAGCTTTCATCATCCCAGATAAAGGATTATTCCAATAAGCGAATACCGTTCGGCCTTACAGGAGTTCCAGCTACCTTTCGACGCCTTATCGACAAGATATTCATGCCGGAGTTTAAGCCTTACGTCTTAGCTTATTTAGACAATATCGTCATCGTCACTGAAACCTTTGAAGATCACCTTTACTGGATGGAACAGACCATCAACAGGCTAATTGAAGCTGGTCTTACACCTCGACCTAAGAACCTCAAACAGCTTTGTCGTTTCCTTGGTGACACGTCGTGGTATAGGAAATTCATCAAGGATTACGCGAAGATCAGCGAACCACTCTTCAGCTTAACGAAGAAAGGCGTAAGTTTCTCATGGAAGGACAAGCATGAAGAAGCACTCCAAACCTTGAGAACTGCTTTGATTACAGCGCCAATACTCGCTTATCCGAACTTTGAGCTACCTTTCGTCGTCCAAAGAGACGCAAGTCAAACAGGACTTGGAGCTGTCGTGACTCAAGTAAAAGACGTCCAAGAGCGAGTAATAGTATATGCGAGCCGAGTACTTTCAGGTTGAGAACGGAATTACTCAACCACAGAGCAGGAGTGCTTAGCAGTGGTTTGGACCATCAAGAAGTTCCGTCACCATGACTGTATAACTTGAAGAATCCAACTGGTCGATTATCCAGATGGGCTCTTCATCTAATGGAATACGATTTTGAAGTCGCACACCGTAAAGGAGCCATGCATCACGTTCCGGATGCGCGTTCTCGAATGTAGGAGAACGAGGAAGCTGACTGTATTGCAGCATTCGAGGAAATCACGGATGAATGGTTCATCAAACGCAGGGAAGCTGTTCTGACAGCTCCTCATAAATTCCATGGCTGGAAAGTTGTCGATGGAAAACTTTACAAGTTTAAGAACAATCCACTATTGAAAGATCTGATGGACGATCTCCAAGCATGGAAACTTGTAGTTCCCAAGGACAATCAACAGGAACTTCTACGTGAGGTCCACTAAACCCCCGAGGCTGGACACCAAGGAGTCGAGAAGACTTACTGGAAGACTTACTTAAATAGCTACTTTTGCTCTGGAAATGCGAAACATGTCAACTTAAGAAGCCCGAACCTGCTCAACCCCGAGGATTAATGAAACAAAGGATCGTGCAATAACCGTGGACGGTCGCTGCAACTGACATCGTGGGACTATTCCCTCAAAGTAAACAAGGGTACGTATATTTAATCGCCCTCCAGGATCTTTTCACAAAATGGATCGAGCTAGCTTAAATTGAACGAAATAGCTAAGTTCCATTTACTTTCGTTAATTTTATTTTAAAATTAACTGGCGCTCAACATTTCAATAACCATAGCTTGATTTGTAGTAACCCAGAACTTATCTTCTTAAATAATAGCTTAAAATAACTTTGAAAAATAATTGACAATAAAAAATCATAAAAAAGTTTACAATAAAGATATGCTACCCGATTTTTTTAAAAACTTTTTTATAACGCTGTATTCACTTAATAAACAGTTCTTTTTCATTTTTTCTAATTTTCTGCATTGAGCTACTTTTTCTTTAATTTGATCATCAGTTAGTGCGAATCTATTTTAGACATCATCATAAGTTTCAATGTGATTTATTTCTTTCGCAACATTAGGATGAACTTCCTCGGCAAATAAATGTTTTCCCAAACACTTTAAATATTTCTGCTTTTGAAAATAAATTCAATCTTAATAGTTTTTTCTTTATTTCTCAATTCCATAGTATTTTTATGAAAATTAATTTTACCTCTTAATCTTTTCAACAAATCGACCCCAATTATGCATTCTTCATTTAGCTTTGGTACTATTAAAAATACATACGCTCCATTCCAATTTCCCATTTTAAAATTCGCATAGACCTGATGTTTCAATTTTACAGCTTGCGCCCCGGTAGCTCCTACAATGCTTTCCCCGACTATTGGTAATAATTCGCATTTTTTAAATTTCTCATAATGGTTTTCATAGAAATTTTCTGAAGTACATATTACCTCACTGCCAGTATAGACTAAAGCCTTACTTTTTATGTTTTGTATTTCAAACATAATTACTGGACATTCATCAAGTTTTTTTACTACTTCATTATCTTCGTTTTCTAGCAAATCACCTCGCATGTCTAAAAGACGAGGTTTTTTTTAAATTATTAGGCCCCGGATTTGCCTCTATCGTGTTGCATTTTACCAAATCGAGGCTCGAGCGTTTCCCGAGTCCTCGTAAATATTTATATCCAATTTTGCTACAAATTCTCAAAATTCTCGCCTTTATATACCATTTGCTACTGTACTGTAAGGATTGCGAGTTTCTATTTCTATAAGAGTCTTTATAAGCATTGTTGCCATTTGAGCGATTAGGACCATTGTACCCTTGGCCATTTTTGTTTTGATAATTTTAAGGTCGATCAGCGAATGCATCGTAATTAGTGTTTCGATTATCTATAGTTTTATGTTCATGATTTTTATATTCATTCTCTTGATCCGAGTTATTATAAGAACCTCGGTTTTGTCGATTTTCAAACCCCCGATTTCTGCCGTCATATCGTTCCCGATTATTATATCTTAGATTTTAATTTTATAATAATCACGACTATTATAAACGTGATTTCATTCTAAATAATTATTTTTATAATTTGATTCATAAATTTAAAATTTTTATTCCCGCTGATCGTGCTCATAATTTTTTTTATATTAATTTTCAGGTGAATGACCCTGATTTGGATAATTGGTATTGCCTCTGAAATGGTATCTATAATGCTCCTGAAAGTTATTTCTAATATCGCGGTAAAAAATTTTGTTGTCGATTATAATAACCTTGATTATGGGCCGAATTATCTTGTAGCCAATAGTGTTCGCAGTAGTTTAATGGCTCTGCTTCGTTCAGTGATTCCAAAAAATCAACAAATTCTTCGCAAGTTTTCATATTTCTGATAATGAATGCGGTCCGGGCTTCTTCGTCAAAATGTCTTGCGAAGCTTTTTATCATTTCGTTGTCATAGGGTGGTGGAATTGAATCTTTCGCGTTGTTTATCATTATAAACTCTTTCCTGTTACATAAGATTAGCAGGACAGCAACTCTCAGTCCGAGAGCAGGGCAACCTACCCACAAAAGTAAATAGAAAGACAAGACGAGCCTTTCGCCTTCTTTTAGTTTGGGGAACCTTTACCCCAACGTACAATTTTGATATAAAATTTTACTTTCTTCCCGGTGGGCACAAAATTCGGCGACAATATCCTGTGTCCATGTCGTCAATGGGGTACATACATGGAGGCTCTGACATCTTAAAACGCGAACGTTTTGTGATTGGCCAACTGTCGGTTGTTTCACGTGGAGAGAGAAATATCCCTAGGCGTTCTAAAAGCTGATTGGCGGCTGATAGATTCAAATCTTGCGGAGTAACCAGGGACTGGGAACCAATCCAAAACGATTGCTTACACGAAAAAAAATATTCGAAATTCTGGCCAGTATTTCTCTCTTTATTCTGATTTCATTGTGACCTTATAACTTCTTCTAACATTAATAACTATTTAAATAATATTTAAATAATAAAAACAGATTATTTACAAGATAAACTTGTGTAATGTGGTGGCCATCCACCTGTTATGGATCCCACTCCAGATCACTTTAATAACTAAATTTTGTTACCACGCAGATCCATGGCCGGCATGAGGCTCAAATTAGGCTTAAGTAATGTGTAAGAAAAGCTAGACATTATTGCATGCATTTGTGTGGAAGAGTGAAAGAGTAAAGTAAAGTAACTGTACAATAGGGCTCTCAATACCTATAAGCTGCTGTCAGCATTTAATTTTAAAAACCAGGGACAACAATGTTGTGACGTCCTGCCTTGAGTCGTGGAGTCTAGATTCTTCTGGCCTGCAGAAATTCGGCAAGGATTAATACGGCTGCACTAACTGCAGGGTCCTACACAAGAGATTAATACTTGGCTCGTCTTCACCCATCCGCACTACTTGTCACTCCATACACGGAGTCTTAACTTATACCGACTTCGAACACGCTGCCCCGAATGAAGAGCGGAACTGACTGTCAGAATTCAGTTGCCGCCATCTTGTCAGGCCATCTCAACATTTACCGGAACTGGTCAAAAGTCACATGGGGCCAGTTGTAATACCTTTTACTGGCATTGAGGGCAGCACCTACTGGACGAAGTCGGCGGGAGATCGGAAAGGAGGGGAGAAAAGGCGGCAGGACGAGAAGAGACGCCAGTCTAGTGTCAGCCATCGACTAAAGCACGCAAGCTGAATATCGAGAAAAATTTCGAACAAGGAGACATCCCGGAAGGATTCTTGGTTCCAGGATTCAAGGTAGGCGTCATTTGTTTCCGGGTTTTCTTCTGTTAGGCGCAGGCGGGTTGTATTGTGCAAGTGTTATTTCTTTTAATTATGTCTGGGTTCGATATGTTGTGCCTTCAAATTAAGATAGTGAAAGAGTGTGTTTAGTCCTCTCGGAGAGGTTAAATTTTATGTATGCTAAGATCTGTGTGATTTCTTTTATTTATTCGTGGTGATTTATGTATTTTCAGGGAACGCGTATTCATGGGAGGAGGGAGGCGTGAAGCTATTTGTACCCACTTTCAAAAAAAAGTTTCTTTGGAATAGTTCAGTACGGGCTATAAAAACGGAAATTTTATAGTTTCGTGATTTCAAAAAAAATTTCGTTGGGCTTTGCGGTTTCCGAGCGAGTCTTCCGAAAATATTGTGCTTATCTTTAGTATTTGAATCGGTTTAAATTATTTCGGACAAAATGGAGAAATCTAACATCCGAGTGGACAGGTTGTGGGCCGAAACTACTAACGCGGTTATAGACTGGGCGAGTTCGCTAGGTTTAGTGGAACTTAAGGATTCTCTATCATATCACAGCTTATCGACAGATGGGGATGACATGGCAATGAGGTGGCGCCTGATAAGGTTCCACCAACATTGTCGTCATATACATCAGTGATGGGAGGAAAGTACAGAGCGCGATTTTTCCACGGAAATACGGAGATTACGGGTTTCGCGAAGCGCGGCTACGCAACCTACCCCAAGTTATTATGATGTCACTACTATGACGTCACACGCGCCGAACCCTTTCTTACCTCCCAGCCATAATGACTTATTCCAGCTACTAATATCGGAAGCGTAACATTCGCCCGAACCTTGGAGAGCGTTGTCACGTTTGCTCCCTCCACATACGCGGCTCCGTTATATACCCCCGCAAGTCGCTCAACTATGATGCCTTCGTCCTTTCAGGGCATAGTTCAGTCTACTGGGCCAAGGATGGCAACCTATGTTCCTGAATATTATTTGGCTGGCGGTGGTGGGGATAACTTGCATTCGACGAATATATCAGATGCCTCCCGCGCTTCTTTTGAATCGGCAAGGGAGGATGAAATGGAGTCCAATGCGTGTTATGTCACGGCTATCTTAAGCAATACAAATTCTTTTTTAGATTCCTTCTCGGCGGCTAAACCCTTCTGTATAGGTGAGGTCCCACAAAATCGTCCGAAAAATCATTTTTTCACAAACGTCTTACCCTCAACAAGCAAGCATCTTGCCCACGGGCTTAGGGGAAAGGAGCAGGGAGGATATTCACTCGATAGTAAGAAAATGGAACATCACCTACAACGGAAAACGCGATAGTAGCGCGGAGGAGTTCTTAACGCAGGTGGAGGAATGTAGGAGAGGCCGTGCCTTGTCTGACCGAAATCTTTTTAGGGCGCTTCCGTTTTTGTTGAAACCGTGCGCTCAACACTGGTACAGGTTTCACCGAGATAAGTGGGATACCTGGCAGCAATTTATCATCGATTTTAGACACAGGTATGGGGGAATGAACTTCCAAATGCGGGTAAGGGATCAGGGGCGTAGAAGGACGCAAGGTCCTAATGAACCTATAGCTTACTATCTGCTAAGCATTAGCCTGATTTTTCAACATTATGATCCTCCGATGTCGGAAAGGGAGCAATTGCAGATGGCAATTAATAATCTGCACCCTAGGTAATTAGAGGACCTTCCTAAAATGGAGTATCAAACTTTTGAAGAATTGGAAGATGCTGGTGAAAGGTTCGAAGCATCCAGGATGATAAGTAGAACCTAAGTACCATCTCCACCCACGCAAGATAGTTTCTTACCCGAATTTTCATATAGAAACAATGCGGGAAAATCAGATGGGGTTGCTGCCACAGAACGGGAACCCCCAGCCTTAAATAAACCCCGTAGAGTGGCGAGCGGTGTAAGCATTAGTAGCAAAAAGAGGAATGCCAAAAACCCGTAATCCACCGAATGCTCCTAACGCTAGGAGCGCTCCAATTAATACATGTGCCGTACAGGCCCCCCAAATTGTAAATAACTCCTAGGTACTTCAAGTATTTAATGTATCTCCTGCTTTAGGCACTTATATTCCTTATCCAAATTATGGCTTGTATCCCGGCTTTCCTCATGGCGAATGACGCTTGCTAACTTTGGTTATCCTCCGATGGGTACCCACGCTGATGAAGCGTCGGAATTGTCGACTGCTGCGGTGGCCCCAAATAGGAGAAGTGCGGACCCTCTAGTGCAAGCCCATTTAGTGTTAACTACCGCTAGTTACACTTCAAGACGGGAGCGTGGCTGCTGTTGGAACTGCAATGAGCAGGGGCATTTATAACGTACCTGCTCCAAACCTAAAACGGTTTTCTGCCACAAGTGTGGCAAACCCGACCAAATGACAAGCCATCCTTCCTCTTGAGTTTTTAGGTTTAAGCAAGTATTTAGCTATTAGTTTCGCACCGACTTTTGATTGTGAAGTAATATTCGGTCATGACTTTGCGGAATTATTCGACTTTGATGTTAGATTTAAGCCCCGCATTTGGAGAATTGACAATGGTATTTGGCGATCTTACCAAGGTCATGAAATTGGTTTTCAACCGAGCCTGTCACATAACATGGTAATTAATTGTGCGGAGGAAGTAGATGTTTCTCTGACTAACGAAATCACTCGAGCCTGTGCAGGCATAAAGGAGTTGAAGCCTTCTGAGGCCAAGCATCTAGAAGATATTCTTAACAGAAAAATTCCTGGTATGCCAGTGAAGCTTCCTGCGATACCTAAGGTGAAACATCATATAGACATTCAGGGACATCTCCCCATTAGGCAAACTTATCGTCGACTTTCTCCCAGGGTACATGAGTCCCTAAGAGTGTCCGTCCAAAAGTTAGAAGCTGAAGGGATCATAAGCCCTAGTAAGAGCGAATGGTGTAACCCAGTCGTGATGATAAGAAAGTCTGACGGCGAATATAGGCTCCGTATTGACTTCAGAAAATTAAATGAGGTCGCTAAGAAAGACGCCTACCCAATGAGAAACATTAGCTCTATTTCAGACAAGCTCTCTTCCGCCCGATATATCTCTAAGATTGACCTTAGCCAGGCATTCCATCCGAATCCGCTATCAGAGGAATGTAAGGAGTTCACTGCATTCCCGGTACCTGGCAAGGAGGTTATACCACTACAACCGTATGCCTTTCGGGACCGACTGATAACACCTGAATTTGAGCCCCATGCTTTTGCGTACATGGATGACATAATTGTCGTCAGTGAAACTTTTGAGGAGCATATCTGTTGGCTAGAGAAGGTTTTAGATGTGATCCTTGAGGCCGAGTTAACGATCAATCCGGATAAAAGCGAATTTGGCTGTAGCCAGGTACGTTATCTCGGGTACCTAGTGGATAAAACAGGAATGCATCCCGACCCGGAGAAGACCGAGCCTATAACATGTTATCCGGCACCGACTACCCTGCGTAAGCTTAGACGATTTCTGGGTATGGTCTCGTGGTATCGGAGATTCATAAAGGATTTCGCCCAAAAAACAGAACCGCTCTATCGATTATTAAAGAAAAATCGAAGGTTTGAGTGGGGAGAAGACCAGGAAAGGGCCTTCCAAGAGTTGAAATCCACCTTGATCTCTGCTCCCACGTTATCTAGACCGGATTTCACCTTACCGTTTTGCTTGCAAAAGGATGCGAGCAGTACGGGTCTGGGGGCGGTCCTTACACAAGTCCAACACGGCGTCGAGCATGTGGTATGAGCAGTAGAAAAATTTCGACCTTACCTGGAGGGCTACCACTTTCAAGTGATTACAGATCATAGTAGCCTCCGATGGCTTTATAATCTGCGCGACCCAACTGGAAGATTGGGTAGGTGGGCCCTTAAACTGTTACAATATGACTTTGAGGTCAAACACAGAAAGGGTGCTTTCCACCTCGTACCAGACGCGTTTTCGCGTATGTACAAACAGGATTCAGGAACGGTGTGTGCCATTGGCGGTACTGATGATCTGTGGTATATCCGAAGAAGTAAGCTGGTCCAAGAGATGCCTTATCAGTTTCCAGATTGGAAGTTAGAAGGTGACCGATTATACTGCCACCGTCCTGACCATCTAACCGACCCATTATTGCCAGATTTGGAGGCATGGAAGCTGGTCCTGCCATTGGAACTTCGAGACAAGGCAATTAGTGAAGCACACGATACTACAACGTCTGGCCACTTAAGTATGAATAAAACGGTTCCAACGTCTTTCATTGCTTTACTATTGGCCTGGTATGTTTAACGACGTTGCAAAATACGTACGAGCATGCCAGACGTCTCAAAGGATGAAGGTGGACCAAGCAGGTTCAGTAGGCCTTATGTGTAAGCGTGTGATCGAGCAGCCCTGGTCAATAGTAGCGGCCGACATTATGGGTCCGCTCCCGCCTAGCCGCGCCGGTTATCACTATATCCTCGTTTTCCAGGATATGTTTACCAAATGCCAATGTCCAGGGGGCGTTCGAAGAAACTATCATTTTTAGGTGGGGTACTCCAGAAGTACTGTTCACTGATAACGGCACAGAGTTTGTTAACAAACTTATTGCAAAGGCCGCAGCAGATTTAGGAATTAGACACTCAACCACCCCACCGTACGATGCGCAATCTAATCCGGTTGAAGGGGTTAATCGAGTGCTAAAAACTATGATATCATCTTTCGTGGAAGGTGATCATCGTAGTTGGGACAAACATCTCCCAGACTTCCGCATTGCGTATAATACGGCTGCGCATGGTTCCACTCAAGTGTCGCCAGCGTTCTTAAACTACGGTAGAGAACCTAGACTGGCAAAATCATTGAGAAGACAGGAAGAAGGAGTCCCTGATATAATTCCGTTATCCGTGGAGGAGTGGCAGTGTAGGATTAAGCGATTGCCGGCCTTTAGAGACTTAGTCGCACATCACTTGGACATAGCATCGGACCGTCAGGCGAAGTACTATAACCGCCGTAGACGAGACATTCGCTATCAATTAGGTGATATTATGTGGCGCAGGACTCATACGTTGTCGTCTGCCGTTGATTTTATTGCGAAACAGTTGTCCCCAAAATTTTCGGGTCCCCTTAACATGATAAAAGTAATATCACCAATAGTGTACGAAATCCAGGACGAGAACGGTATTATTGAAAAGGCTCATATCAATTAACAAGGCTCCTTTTTCGCAACGAGAAGATAAGGAAGAAAATTCCCAAGTATCGAGTGGAGACCGTTCAAGAACTGCCGTCGATATTTTCGAAGACCCTGTGCGATCGACGTGACCCGGACCGGTTCCCATTGTTTCCGACGGTACAGCAGAATCGCTAATATCGCCCGGTGACGGTACCGGAGTTAGAAGAATCAAAACTCGGGTACACGAAAAGAAGAGGGGAAGGAGGAGGAGGAAGGGCCCCGCCGAAGCGCTCGGCTTAGAAGAAAATAGGGTCCCTCCCAAATCCTCGATCCCCTCTAGTATCCCTTTGAACTAAGGGACTATGAATTGCCTTTGTCTCTGGCGACTATAGATGCACAGGTTTTCGCCCTGCTCGGGTTGCCTCCCCCTCCAACCGAAGCATTGTCGATCGAGACAGAGCGTCCTTGGGAACCGTCCGAAATGGCTGGTGGAAGCGGTGGAAGTGAGGTGCCCCTTATCTCTGGGAGTGCCAGAATCCAGGTCAATAATGAAAGGGGATTGCCCCAGGCCTCGGATCGACCATTGGTGCCCGGAGATCAGGGTCCCGTACTCCCAAATCCCAAACCTGACTGGTTTCATGGCCCTCCCCATGAATTAGCTCGGACCTCGTTAAGGAATCCAGGAGCGGTTCAGGGGTGGGTTGAGAACCAGCAGCCCAGGCTTTGTTCTCCGGCTGCCCACCGGATTTATCGAAAGGATCTGTGCTAACCGTTCATGCCTCCTCCAGACCATGGGTGCTGGAATTATCATCAGCTGGGGCATGATTTTAATCACTGCGGGTTCCAGAAGGGAATATTCTGCTTTTATTGTGGAAAGCCCGCTGTCCGCATCAACCAATGTCAGCCACTGCGTCAAGCATTGCCTGATTCGGAGCAGCTAGTGATGTCCCTTTCGGGAATTGAGCAGAATCAATCTTCGGATTGTCAGGGGGAGACTAGAATCCACTGGGATGCGAACCACCCTCTCGTCCAAGCCCTGGCGGACGCCATCCTACGGAAGATGTAGTTTCGGGTGTGCGATTCCTTAGTTTGAAGCTGTTTTTTTGTGTTTCCTTAGTTTTTAAGCTGTTTTTGTGCGATTCCTTAGTTTTAAGCTGCATTTACGCAATTCCTTAGTTTAAGCTGTTTTTGTGCTAATAGAACTAATCACACTATCACTTTGAAATTTTGCATCGAGTCAGTTAGACGCTGGCAACTTTCTCTATCTTGAACTAAAAAAATAGTATGTTTAACAAGTTCAACTCTTCATATTGAAAAAGTGGTAAGCAGCAAGCCGCAAGGAGGGGTAGCCCTCTGGATTTATTGGAATTATTGGATTTCGTTTCATATAATAGTCTTTATTGTCATTTCTCTTTCAATCTTCCGAAGGGCAAAGCATACTCAGACCTAAGTGGGAACAATACACTCACCCTGTTCTTGATCGGAGCGATCTGGAAGTCGGATTGATGAGGCTTGCTGGTCCTGGAGTCCCGGGGGACTCCCGCCTGGAGTCTCTTTATGCACTGAGTCTCAAACTATACCGACTTCGAACACGCTGCCCCGAAGGAAGTGCGGAACTGACTGTCATTCACCGGAACTGGTCAAGTCACATGGAGCCAGTTGTAATACCTTTTACTGGCATTGAGGGCAGCACCTATTGGACGAAGTCGGCGGAAGATCGGAAAGGAGGGGAGAAAAGGCGGCAGGACGAGAAGAGACGCCAGTCTAGTGTCGGCCATCGACTAAAACGCGCAAGCTGAATAACGAGCACAATTTCCAACCAGGAAGCATCCCGGAAGGACTCGTGGATCCAGGATTCAAGGTAGGCTTCATTTGTTTCCGGGTTTTCTTCTGTTAGGCGCAGGCGGGTTGTATTGTTCAAGTATTATTTCTTTTAATTATGTCTAGGTTCAATAAAACTAATTTTGCAAAGTAAAAAATCAGTTTAAATTTATGCAGCAAACAATTAAAATTGTTACTTACAAAGTTTAAATTTAATACTCTAAAATATTAACGATTCAAGGCTTTCTATTTTAAATAATGCAATTTAAAATTATTTGGTTTATAATAGCTCATTTCAAATGAAAATTAAAATATTGCTAAAAATGAAGAAAGAGTATTTTCCTTAATTAGTAAATTTCAAATAAAATGAGTTAAAAATGGAATATTTTAGAAAATATATTGTAATAGGATTTAAGATTGATTGAGAGCGGTTGATAATGAATGTAATAAATTAAAATTATTTTTAAAATTATGAATAGTTTATGAAGTTTAAATCAAACCTTTACACTTTTTTAACTACTAAGGCTTAAAAAATTACGACAAACAACAATTTAACAATAAATGGAACCGTGCGCTCAACACAATATAATCTGCAGGTCTTACAAGTTTGATGCTTTTTGGGCGTAACGCATAACTAACCGGCAAGATGCTTTAAAAGTCCAATAACTTTCACTTTTCGCTCAGTGAGTATTATTTACTACGTTTACAACTAACAATTTAATTGGTAAAACATTAAATTCGTAAATACTCCCCAGCAACTTTGCGATACCCAAAATAAAAGCGGCGACCCGGGCTATGCCGCACGATCTGAATCTGCATCAGCCAATCAGCTTTTAGAACGCCTAGGGACACTTCTCTCTGCGCGTAAAAAAACGGCAGTTGGCCAATTCAACGACCAAGACTTTACAATGAACTATGGTTGAAGCGGTCAGAGAGAGCGTTGCCCATTAGAACCTAACAGTGTTGTATCATCACCGTGCTCAGCATTTTGGCTTCAACCAGTTCATAAGAACGTCTTGGGCGTTGATGAACGATATATTGACCATCTCCCACGGTCCCGTTCTGAACAAAATTTGACCTTAAACGACCAATAATGCTGTCAGACGGTGCCTGTACAGCATATTAAAAAATGTGAATTCATAACCCTAAGCGTAAAGGAAGGAATTTATATATTTTTCCGAAATTGGGTAAAGTCCCTGGTGACTTCCCTGAAATATACATACAGTGACTGAATTTGGAATAACAGATTCTTAGGAGCAACTTTCTTATCACTTGTCTTGAAGATGACTTCATGGCGAACAAGTGAAAAACAAGTAAAGGAACAGTAACAAAATTTTAGATTCTGTGAAATAGATAAATATAATAAATTCCATTTATACAATGTATTCTGTAATTTCTAACACTATACCTCTCTGTAGAATACATCTGCATTATCTTCAACTTGATAAGCGAGCACGTGTGTTATTGTTCCTACTAAAAGAATGTCTCTTTCCTCTTCCCCGAATCGTCCAGTGCACACTGCAGTGACCTACAGGATAATTGAGTATATAATTAAGAATTAGTTTAGGAGTGAACAGAAAATGCGAATCAAGAAGTATTTCGTAGGTAAACGTGTAAATATTGTATACCTTCATTCGCATGTCTTACGGCCCCCCTCACCTTAGTAATCCTGCCTTATATCCCTTTAGGGATCATCCCTTAACTTTTTTACTAATTTTGGAATATTATTTACCTTTCATCCCGCTTCTTTAACAACCTTAGTTTGATCCTTTTAAAGAAAAAAGATGAATTATCAACAAAACATTAATTATGCCAAGAAACACAACTTTTCTACCATAAAGAATAAATTTTCAATCCAAAAGTACAAAATTTTAACAATCAGTTAAACTTCGGACTAAAAAAGATCTCTCATAGAAATAATTGAATTCTAAACCTATAAGGAAGATTCTTTAACAAGAATTTCATTTTTAAACAAGAGGGTTGCATTTTTTACCAAATGGTTGAATTTTCAACTGGAACATAAAGCTCATAGGTACGCGGAGCGTGCGACTTATTGTTTTATATGCGATTATTTTATTTCAAAATGAAGTTCAATAAAATACCATGACACTAACATTGTACATTAACACCTATATTCCTATTTATGTAATAATACTAAAAATATGTGTGTGTGTAACGTAAGCTGGGAATTAAGCCAGATTTATGTGTAAACATCTTCGATATACGTTAAATTACAGTACACATATTTCTTAAAGTGTGCACAAAATGAGTTCATAAAGCTTTTAAGATTTCCCAAAGATTGCACAAAGATCCATATCACTTTCTAAGATGTTTACATTTGCAAAATCGAAAATTAAGACGTGACAGGGAGAGCTGAAAACAAATATTTATAGTTCTGCCATATTACCGGTCACCTGTTTGATCGAGTATTTGATCTGAGTAAAAAGCACAATATCGTTTTATTGGAGATGTTATAACAGTACTGAAAGCAATTAATAAACAGAAAAATAAATGAATTTGATGAAAAGAAAATTTTATATAATTTTATAATTTGTATTACTTTTCTTAATTCTTATTACAGAAACTGCTCGTATGTAATTAATATTTTATAGTGGTTTTGATCTTGATAATATAATTAAGTTGAAAAAGTTGTACTTATTATTGAAATTGCTATAGCTGCATTTATGTTTGTATGTAATGCGTTATAAATAGTACACTATAAACCCAACTGACATCCTTAAGAATATGTCTAACTTGTTCCACACCTCAAAACCTTATTATTTTAGTAGGTTCAATAATTTTCTGTTCGCTGATTGCTTCCAGTACTTCAAACAACTTTTCAATTGAACAATATTATGCATTTTCACGTTTTTGTAAACTAAGAAGTAAAAAAATAGAAATTCTCTCAATAATAAAATTTTTCTATTTCTAAAATAGTAACGGATAAGGGAAAATGTGGATTAAGAGAACGAAACATGATAAATGTAATGTAATGGTCCAAATTTTCTGTCTCTGTTTTTTAACGGATTTTTACGTTTCGGCACTCACAGAACCGAAAATCATACAATTTTGTCGGTTTCAGTCTGTATAGTTGTATGTCTGTCTGTATCTATGGTTACCTGAATGTTGTAGCCACGCTAGCTTTTGCAGGATTTGTCCAATCGAGTCATCCTTTCCTATACTATCCAAAGTTCTCCAAATGAAGGTAATATTCGCTAAGCAGTTATTTCGAACCAAAATATAAAAATTTCGAGCATTTCCAAATTTGAAACTTTTAAAAAAAATTTTAAATGTATTTAGATACTATCTCAGTTAAATTTTTCGATTAGACTAATAACATTTTTAAATTTCATAAAAATTCAAAAAGTTATATGCTTTTCAACATTTTGGAAATTTGAAAAAATGAAATCAAATTTTCTTTTAATAGGTCAAGAAATATCAATACAAATTGTTACTAGATATAAAATAAACGTATTTCGAAACTATACTCTTAAAATTTCTTAGTTAGACAAAATTTCCAAAAGTTGGATCGTTTTCTAAAATATGAAAGTTAGGTTTTTAAGAGATCCGTAAGTTTGAAGCATTGTTTTAAGTAGATTTGAACAAGATTTACGAATTATCTTGATAAGGGTTTTTAATTGGACACAAATTATCGAGCACGAGTTTCGCAATGAGACTGTGATCGTTAAGCCGCAGGTGCTTTGAGAACCTTCTTTAAAATCAAATCGAAAAAAGTTTCAGTTAAAAATTATGGCTGTAATTCCTCAGAAGTTTAAATCACAGTGTTCGATTAAGGATATAATATTTATGAGATTTCAAAAAATGTAGTTAAACTGTGCGCATTAAATGTACGGAAACGACCGTGAAGAGGGAGAGCGTACCCGCGCGCAATAAGAATGTGCCCGCACAGCGGGCATATTTCTTTTAATGATCTATGGATGGTTTGAGATTTTCAGGACTCAAGAGATATGATTTTTGACTGTTCGTTCTCATAAAAAATTATATTCCATTAAAATGTTACGTGGTAAATAAACAAAATTTATCTTCTATGTATAAGTGAATTGAGGACAGCAATTCAGTACGTGTTTATTGCCTTAAGACTAGAGTAGAACTGAATATGTGTCGGTCCTGAACGCTACACTATGCCACGTATGCTAGAGGCATGTACACCCCAAGGAGAGGGGATGTTGGTGTGAGATTAGATTGCTCGAAACACCCCCCCCCCCCCACCTTTTAGACATGATTTGGTCCACCAAAAATCTACAATTTTACCCTTTTAGGTTTGATTGTAATACATGTTTTTAGTAGCGGGCGTGTACTTGAAGCACAAGTCACTACATGCAACTCGTCTCTTTCCAAGTTTTTACTCGCGTGTGCGTTGATATTCGGTTTAATATATTTTGAGTGCCATCCATGCTTAGTCTGGCTCAATTCGTCTACGTTTATTTACTTGGGCTATTTTATTAATTGTCCCTCAGGTTTTTCTAGATCTTGATATTCTTAATTTACATCATAGGTAACATTTATCGTATATTTTAGCTTATCCTCTAAATGTGTAGGTAAATCTAATTTGTCGTTATCTTTATACAGCTGGAAATTTTCTCTACTAATCAGAATGCTAGTTTTGATGGATAAAAGTTTCTTTATGCAGAAGATAGGGGGAAAATGACAAGACGGTATCGCATATCGTCTTAAAATACATGCTTCACAATTTTTACTTTCAAATAAATTAACGTTTGGTTGGCGACAGTGTTTTACATATTCATGATCGGGATCGATGGATATGAACACACCAGCAGTTTTCTCAGGGATTGGAATGATGTGTTTCAAAAGGCCTCTCTGCTTTTCTAAAACAGGAATATGTAGGATTTAGGTTAGCAATCCTTGTACACCAGCTACTGTTGGTTTGCTGATTTCGATCAGGTGCTGATAGTTTCATTCATCGCTATCGAAGTGATGACATGCGTGATCTTTTTCCTCGAATTCTCCTTTAGCTGACTTCAGTATCTTGGATGTTAAGATTTGTGGATGTACTACCCCATGATTATCATCATTCATAGCGTCAATATCTTTATTGGTGGAATCACCCATCTCATCGGTCAGAAGAGTAGCCAACATCAATTTGGAATTTACAAAAGAAATAACGGTATTAGCGTTTAGTCCGGAACCAGGGCTTCTAAGAGTGTCTGATTTAACGTTTACTTTAACTTTTAGGGTTTTATAATCCGTTGATGAGGAATTGAGTATCAGCTGAACGATTGCAGTGTGGTTAGTAAGAACGTTGGCTATTGGTTTGTTACTTTATAAATATTGTCTAACTCCATCCCTCTTTTTGCATGTTGCTTGCCTAACAGTTTATGTACAATTTATATTTTAGACTGAAACATATTGTATCAACCTCTTATTAATTGCAATTCGTATGTGGGTGTGCTTTCTTTTCCACGAGCTGTTTCAGCTAGCTGTAAAGTGTAGTCTAGCGTTGAGACACGGGGCTCGGTGGTGGTCATTTTGATTCCTATTATTATCAGCCGACATTCTTCAATAAAAAAATTCACCCCGTTTTCCTCATCTACGAATACGTTTCCTTTTAGTTTAGTGATAGTATAGTTAGCCTAAATCTCTATTACTAGGACTAGAATCACTATTATCTTGGACATTTTCTGAAACAAAAAACGGCATAAATTGATCTATGTGGATTCTCATAATTTTGCCCTTATTATTTATGATTAAGTTTCTGGTTATCAACCAGTTGTATTATTTTTCCTGAGCCCTTCACGCTGGGATCTAATTTGTTTAGCATGTGGTTATTTTTCCATTTAACCAAGTCTATATATTAATAGATTGGATGCGTTCGCATTATATTTTTATCTAATCTTCTTATAGTAATCTCGTGTTATAGCTGGATCCTCTCCCTATCCTTTTAGTGTTTTTCCTATAATTACTATGCTGTGTATGTACACAAAGCATTCTCTGCTACTTAGATCTCTAAAGGCGTTGCCCATCATTCTTTGGAATGTGGCTAGTGCATTTTTTAGGCCGAACGGCATACGGTTGTATTCATAGTGGGTTTAAGAAGTTGAAAATTCAGTATATTTTTTGGATGCCTCGTTCATTGAAATTTGGTGGAAATTTGCACACATATCAAAAGCAGACAAAAACTTCACTTGCCCTGTATTGTCGAGAATATCATCGATAACAGGTAAGTGATACGCATCTTGGTCGGTATCCTTATTAATGTCTCTGTAATCTAGGACCATTCTTAGTTTGTTTCCTTTTTATGGACTACCTAAATTGAAGAGTTAAACGAAAATTGGGAATGTCTTATGATTCCTTTACCTAAAAGTTTTTGTGCGTTCTGTAGGGTAAATTGTCTGTGGGCTTCTGGTAATTTATGTGATCTCAGATTCAATATATTTCATGAATTCAGCGCAATTTCGTTCTCTGTCAATTGTGTATATGGTAATGGGCTTTCAAGTCGTGTAAACACCTCACTATATGTTGTAACAATTTTGTTAATCTTTTGCCGAATTGAAGGTTCTATGTGTTTTAACTCCATGATCTTTTAAAGTGCTAAAATTCCATTAGAGCCTTTAAGGCCTATGGTACATTTAGTCACTTCTTGTGTGTTAGCCTCGTGTCGAGACTGTATATTCTGGATTTTTGTGTAGTTTACCTCCTCTAGTAGGCTGCATATTGTTGAGTCTTGTCGTTTTTCTTGTATAGATAGGAGTTTTCCACATATTTTTGATATCCTGCCCGTTCTTCATAGGCCTTTTGCTTCTCTATTTCTTCTATTTCTTCCTAAATTCATTTGTTGTTGGTCCTAATAGATTTTTATCTTTTCCCTGAATGTTTCTTACTGGATTTCGCGGTTTTTTTGGAAGATGTCCACGGTGATAATTTTGGTTTGCATAGCACTGGCTGGCAAAATGTCCCAGTTTTCCATACTTGTGACATTTTATGTTAATTCTGTTGGATAGTAACATCGCTTGGTTTAGAGCTTTCGGTGTTGTATTTGCTTGCAATCTGGATTATGTATTTGCCAGTCTGAACTCCCTCTTAGGATTCATCTCAGTAGCCATATTCTGTACTACGCCGATACTTGATGGTTTCTGGACTTTAACCTGCAAGTTGATTTTTCGTCTTAGGTTAATCAGGTATTTCTGAAGGCACTTATTTTGTTTCTATTTCCAGGGTAATTCTTCTTTTAATAGGTCCTTTATGTGAAGGTTGAACCGCGTACTTAAGTTCGTAATAACTCCTCTGAATCAGACACTAAAATTCTGAGAGTCTTCAGCCGCTCATGTATACAGCTTTCCTGCTTACTTCTTAAATGGATGACGGAACCCACTTGTTTTAAATTTTCCCGTAGGCCTTCATATAAATCCTCATGCTTGTAGATCTCGTCGAAGCGGATTGCTCTCTCTGCATGATATTCATTTTTTTCGACATAAAATCTAGCAGCAGATCTAGTTGTCTACACTGTTGCCTAATTCTCTGGACTTTAGTGTTTAATTCCTCAGCGCTGGTATCGCCTTTTCCATTTATCGGCTTAATAGCTCTAATAGCGTCGCGGGCCGGGATATTGTCATGGGCTCTTGTTCCATCCATTCTTCTCTCACGAGTTCTTTTTCACGGAAGCGTGTTGGTTGACGCGCGTTGCTTTCGTCGCTCGCTTAGTAGCTTTCTCTCTTCCTTCCTTCCGCTAGTGTTGGCTCACTTCTATGGGCTTGGGGGAATTCACGCTGGTTTCCTTGCATATTTTACGTTACCGCTATCTCGCATCGACATGTGTTCTTAGGCTCAGGATTGTTTCGAATTTGACTGCTGTATGCACTTTGTTTGGCCCTCTCTTGATCGTTCGAGAGAGTGCGCATTGGGGCTCTCTCGTTTTCTCCGTCACGTTCCTCCTGCTTTCTGTCAGGTAGGTTTCGACCATTCTCACGCGTATCTTCTTTTTTAGACATTAATATTCCTTAGTATTCCGTCTCCATTTCTCAATTGAATCCCGCCTTTCGTCCTATTGCAGCTATCACTCTGATTCTTATTAAACTTTCGTCAACAAGGATTCCTACATTTACTTTTAAAGACCTGATTTCGGATGAATTTATACCAGAATCTGTTCCGTAGTCAGTAGGGTAAGGGGGATGGCACAAGTTTCACCAGTAGAACTATTTTTGGACATAGCTCCTCTTGTGTGGGTGAAATCTAATTTGGCCGACGTGGAGTCGATCCTAATGCTCCGAAATGCTTGCACGACAAACTGCTAAAATGTCAGTGCAATATGTGTATATTTAACGTCGTTTCCCAGATAACAATATGCTTGAAAAATGTGCCCTCACCTGATGAGACATATACGTCATCTATTAAATCGCTGTCGATCATACGGGGATACGCTCGAAACGCCGTCGTTTAAGTTGGCCCTTGGGTCATATTTTTTCAGGTCAATTTTTAATTTCTTAATAACATATTCCAATAGTAATTTTTATTGTACATATTTTTAAGTCATATAAATTTAGTCATATAAAGTTTTCGAAATAATGAAGAAAATGTTACTTTTTCTTCAATCGCAAAATACGAATTTTTTGTGTTTGGTCGATCTTTTAGAAGATTAAAATTAACGATCACCTAAACCAACCTACCTAAACCTACCTCGTTCTACAACATCAACGACTGTATAACAGCGGAGGATTGGAAGGTCAAGTTGGTCACCAAAACAAAAGAGCATATGTTTATTTTTATTTTCGCATAATGAACATAATGCACAGATTCAATATTGTAGAATAGTGTTAGCATATAAAATTCTGTTTATGATAGTTTAAGTTTGCTTAAAATAAAAAGAACCTAAATATGGGTCGAGGCAGGAAAAGAAATATGTGTGAAGAAAATTGGTTGAAAATTGGTTTAAAACTATAAGGGACGGTATAAAAGAAAAATGAATCCCACAGAGAATTTTAAAGTTACTGAAGCTTGCTGCCGAGAAAATTATTTTGATAACGTTCCAATTGCTTAACAATAAAATCTTCACCAACAAAATCCGCAAACCTAAAAATTTTGAAATGAGTAAAGCTCTTGCCTTACATTTCTTCACGACGGAAAAGTAGACGTTTATGATAATGACAACTTGGAGAAGGCAACTACATTTTTGTTTACTACTACTAATCTTAAACTAAAATATCTTCCAAGAAGTTGTCTACCCCGAATTGGACTAAAATCGGCTAAAATGAGAGGCGTGAAAAGTCTTTTTAATTTCCTAAGTGCCCATAAATGACCATCAAGTCCTGTTTCATTTTTAGCATCCATTCTTTCTTGCTAGAAGCCATTAGCATGCCATCTACGTAGACAACGGTGATCATCAGATGTTTACCTGATTTGGCGATGTATTCGCAAGGATCAGATTCCAGAGGTTTCATTCTAAGGCTCTTCATTACTCCGTCCAACCTTTTGTGCCACTGGTAAAGCGGTTGCTTCAATCCATAGAGAGACCTTTTTATTTTAAAAACTTGATCACCCTCTTGAATTTTTCGAATCATTTTCATGATGTCTTCGTTCGTTTTGTCCCTGAATGCTCTCGATCAAAACATATTGTGTAACATTTCCTCCAGGAAATCAGGTAATTCCAGGAAAACTTCTTCATCTAATATTCCGTTTAGATAAGCGGTTGTTACGAGCAGTTGATGAAAGATTAAGTCCTGTTTGACAGCTACAGCCATCATAGTTCTTATTGAACTTGGGCGTGCGATGGGTGCGAAAGTCTCGTTGAAGTCGATTCCCGGTCTTTGGATGAATCCTTTTGCTCGAGCCGAACTTTTCTTCTTGTAAGCTCTCCGTTGACTCCGTATTTCTTCCGAAGTACAATACGGCAGCCAATCATGCTATGATCAGCTGGGCGATTATGCACCTCAAATGCGCTATTTTCGATGAGGGGTCTAACTTCGTCCTGAATTGCTTTCTTCCACTCTTTTAAGTCTTCTCCAGATAACGTATCTTTGATTGAAATTTCAGCAGCAATTCCAGCGATCTCATCAGGATTATCCTCGTCGAATTTCGAGCTTCAAAGGTGAAACCTCGCCTTCAATCTCTAGGTTGTTAAGATTCTTTCTTCTGTCTATTTCTATTTCAAGGTTAAAAGTAGCTGTAAGTCCTTTTGTCTGTCCTTCCAAAATTTTCTTCTTTATCCAAAGATCCTCAGGGATGAATTCTTCATACTCTTCGATTTCTCCAAAATCTTTCAGGAACGCAACGTCACGTGTAGCTACAATCTTCTTTTCATTTGGCAACCAGATCCTGTAGGCTTTCGCTTCTTCAAAATAACCTACGAAAACGCATTTCTTCGAGCGAACATCAAACTTCCCCTTTCTAAGTACTTTGTTAGGAGTGAAAGCCTTGCAGCCGAAAGTCCTGAAATATAATATTTGGTTTCTTACCAGTCCACATTTCAAAAGGGATTCTGCATTGGATTCTGCTAGATGGACGTCGATTTCGGATGTAGTTCGCAATCGTAATTGCTTCTGTCCAGATTGAAGCTGGATGATCTGTTTGGATCAGCATACACCTTGCCATTTCCACGAGGGTACGATTTATTCTTTCTGCCACTCCATTTTGCTGCGACGTGTACGCAACTGCTAACCCCCTTTTTATTCAACAGGGATCCACGTAGTCACCGAATTTCTTCTTGCAATATTCTGCTCTTTTGTCAGGCTCTAAGTTTTTTATCCTGTTACCAGTTTGAGTTTCGACTGGTGCTTTGTATTTTTGGAAAGTTGGTAGTACGTCACTAATGTGTTTCATAAAATGTACCTCTCCCCAACAAGTACATTCGTCGATGATTGTGGCAAAATATCTTGACCCTCCCATTGACTCTTTCCTCATGGGACCGCAAATGTCAATATGGACGCTGTTCAGTGGCTCAGTGCTGGGAATGGATCTTTTCGGAAATGAAGAACTCGTAAGTTTTTCCTTTAGACATGCCCTGAACGTCGGTAGCCTGCTGTCTCGGTGAATCTTAATTGCCATTACTTCCTATTCAGCGATGAGCTTTTTTAAGTCTCTCTCGTTCAGGTGACCTAAACTCTGATGCCGAATTTCAAGATCTGATTTTTTTCGACCCTATTGTTGCTGCTGTAGTTTCCACTTGTTATTGAACATAGTATAGACCGTCAATTCTATCCGCGAACATTTTAGGAATTCCGCTGGGCTCAAATACTATTGCGTCCTTCCTTAAAAAAAGAACATTGAACTTTACTTCTACGCTCGTGTCACTCTTCAAGAATTTTTACATTTAGAATTTCAGGTTTCGGTAATGCATCTCAAGATTCGATAGCACATCTAAAGTTTTCATAACTCGCGGGCAAACTGTACAATAGTAAAATTGTAAAAAGATCTGCTTTCACCTGCATTTCCATTTCTTCAAGCTTATCCACGGCATTGAAGAAGGACCGAATATGATCTCGTACATCTTCTTCCTCTGTCATTTTTTGTAAAATTATCTATTTCAGTAGCGTTGCCTACCTCGCTGGTCCAGTCGATTGGTAAATTGATTGTAGCTTGTTCACTTCTCGCGATGTTTCAGTTTTTTATCTGCTTATGTTCCGAAGGGCTGATCGACAAAATTAAATCCGCTTTCGCGTTTAAATCCGTCGCGTTCCATGTTTCAATCTCCCTAGCAGATACTTGTGATGGGAGATGGTAATTTCCAAACACGACTTCTGGCTTCACTTTGTGTCCACTTACATAATTCCATGAATCGGTTTTTATCAGGAGAGCTTGCATTTGAAGCCTCCACGAGTTATAATTATCTTTATTTAGTGCCTTAATACGCGTTTCAAAACGCAACTCATTTTTTAAACAGAGAGGCATATCCCAGGATTCCTTTTTCGACCTCTTTTCCAATATATACCAAGACCGCGTTTTAGTAACCCGCGGTTTAATGTGTCTTAGAACTTCTGGCCCACGCAGTTCTTCAGGGGGCCGGAAGGTAGACATTTGCGAATCTTAGTTAAAAAAACGCCAGCAGCGTAGTAGAAAAGCAATGTAGGCGGAGACTCAATCGAGTATATCGCGCAATATGATACATTCCAATTAAAAACAGTTCAGGCAGTCCCTACTTTTTATTTCGATTTCCCCGATTTAGTCACAAGGTGAGTGCAACGCAACCCTCGACACCAATAATAAACTAAGAGTTGGGTGTAGTTCTAATATTGCCCGTTTCAATCCCCACATCTATATTCTTCGCCTTTTCCCGTCTATCCTTTTCTCATTGTTGTTCCAGCTTTATACCTGTTTCTCTAAATTCTAATCAGATAAGGTTCACTGCCTATGTTGAATTTAACTCATAATCGGTAACAAGCCTCTGGCTATTTGCCTAATTAAAGTTCCACGGATTTAAGTAGCTAGAAGTATTTCAATGTTACTCTGGCAAATTCCACAGATTCAAATTAACCCTATTTAAAATGCCGGATTAAACCCAGATAAAACTCGGATAGAGTCGAGACTATATATGGGCCTATCAGCTATCACTACGGTTGTCTGTACGCGGGGGGTTGTATCCGGGTCTATCCGCGACTTTCACGGGACGCTAGGAAGTATATTTATACGGTACATATCCGATCCCACACCGGATATATTCGGCATACAATTTCATACTCGGGCCTTTCTGGTACCTGTACAAGGTGTTTGCAAATTTTATCCGTTTTCCTATCCGGTTCTATTTGAAATTTAATGGGCATAAAATTTCGTATCCCGCATTTATCCGGGACTACTACGGGGCGCTTGAAAATTCTATCCGGATCTTATCCATCTAGAACACATGCTATCTATTTTTCTAACTCATGCGGGAACGACCTACATCCAAAGGCACAATGCGGCACTAAAAGTGCTTTATTACCATCTCTGTCACTCTTACGTCACTAACTTTAATATCGCTCCGCTAAACGCTCCTAGAGAAATAGACTCAATTCTCGAAAATGAGAAGGGCCGCATATGCTGGAACTTTGTATTTTCGACAACTTTTTCTTTTACACACGTAGGGCCTGACATAGTTCTCCTTGAGTTCAAAAAGCGGAACATGTTCATTATCGAATCTTCGGCACCAGCTGACAAAACCATCATAGCCAAGGAGAATGAAAAGGAAGAGAGGTATAGAGACCTTCTAAGCGAATTTCGACGATTGTACCGGGAATGTTCTGTTAAATTAATCGTCCTTATCATCGGCGCTCTTGGAGGTGCCAAGCTTTCACTGTTTAACAGCCTGAAAAGCATCCCTGCGTATGTGCAATAGTTTAAACCACTTGCGGGGAAAATGCAGAAGGCTGTCATTCTTGGGTCACTGCTTGTCCTACTGGCGTGCGAGATTTTTTGCCTAATCGTCGTATTGATTCCGTTGCAGACTGTAACCACCTATCTCACGACCGTGAGCCGTGATTATGGCTGAAATTTTACTGAGATTTCGCTGGGATCGGGTGTAATTTTTCAGATTAGCACCCACCCCGGCGAAATCCTGCAGTTGTCCTTATAGCAAACTCTCAATTATACATACATATATATTAGGGAGGGACGAATTTTTTAAACGCATTTACATGACTTGTAATAGTGCAGAAAATTGATTATTTATGCCAAGGATAATGTACGAGCAAGATAGGTGTGGTGGGCTGTGTTCTTTGGCACTGTCTAAAGCCATTAAGTTGATTTTACCCTGTAGCTAAGCAATCATCACTAATAATCTAAAATTTTTTATAAATTACTTATCGTTAACCGATATTTATTTGATTGCTTAGGCAGAAGTTGAAAATAAGCTTTATTGCTTTGGACAGAGCCAAAGAATACAACCCATCGTGTCTACCTTGCGCGTACATTCTATTTAGCACAAATACTCCATTTTCCAAACAATTGCAAGTCAAGACAATGCGTTTAGAAAATTCGATTGAGGTCACGGTTATTCTTAAAGGATCTTAAAGGTCACGCTAAGGTCATTAAAACTTAAACAAGGTTCGACCACCTGTGAGATCAGCAGCTTTTGAAATAATTTCATATCAATGGAAGTTACTTGTTTCAACAAGGCATATGTACCTTGATTATAAGCTTTAAGGTCCTGCCTCATAAAAATTACATTTACTTTCAGCGTTAGCTAGTAACAACGGCGTGGCCATATTAAATTCTGTTCCCATTGGGATACTTAACTATTGTGAGTCCCATTGCCTCTCACGTTTCGAGGTTCTTGATTGTCTTGATTTTCGGTGCTTTGATTGCCTCTCACGTTTCTAATTGCTTGAATATCATGAATCACCTTGCCCCTCATGTGTGCCGATAGAAAATATATAAGCCTAAACTTTTGTCGGATGATAGGAATGAGTACCTCAGAGAACAAGAAATGTTTAGAAAATATTGTATTTAAAAATTGTTTTGTAACAGACTCTTTGATATTTTATTTTATCCTAAATTAGCGATTGTTCTTTAATGAATACAGTTTTTGACTAATATAAAATAAAAACGTACAAAAATTTTATTTTCAATGAGTGATAACCCATAAGTTTGTAACAAACACTTTTCTACAATTTTTCTACTATTCTCGAATTATTTGTCGAAATGGAATTTCTTAATGAAAAAGAAGGAATAACACTTCTTATGACGAGAGGCTGGGTTGCGGTAAGGCAATCGTATTTGGATGTGATCAATCTTTTTAACCACACATTTAGGGATAGCTTAAATAAAATTTTAAAATCGATAGTTGTACGAACTGTTCATCGGCTTTGATCTTTTCCATAGGATAAACGAGGATGATTTGATCGTCGCGTTGAGTTTTGTGCAAATATGATGTCATGGATAAATGGAATCCCGACCCCCTATCCAATATATCTTTCTAAGATGAAGCTACGTTTGACCTAGATGGAACATAAAATAAGGATAAGCGAAGATATTGGGCGGATGAAAACCCTAATTTGGTACGAGAGGATAAATCGCCATATCCACAGAAGCCAAGCGTTTGGGCTTGAATACTTAAAAAGAGAATAATATGATAATAATGAATAATATTTTCATGAATGGTAATTTGACTGCCAATCAGTATGAAGCCATGCTATGGAATCAAATATTCCCCACAATAAGAAAGATTGCTGGGGAGAACTTTAAACACATATAGTACCAACAGGATGGCGCTGCGTCTCACTACGGCCGAGATGGATAGGAAGGAGATGCGCGATTTAATGGACAGCTTGATCACCTGCTCTGACATGTATCGTTTATTTTTCTTGGGTTTATCTAAAAGATGAACTGTATAAAACTAAACTTCAGAATTTAAAAGAATTACAAAAAAGAATAATATACGAATCGGCTCTAATTTTTTCTGAAATCATCAAAAAAGCTGTTAGTGCTTTCTATCAACGCTTGACTTACTGTGAAGAGGTAAACGGTGAACAGTTTGAGCAGTATTTAGGTTGATATATTTCCTATTTCTTAACGTGAGAGTCAAGGAGACTCGCGATAAACGAGCAACCCGAAACGTGAAAGGCAAGGGGAATTACGATAATCAAGCACCCCGAAACGTGAGAGGCAAGAGGTGTTACGATAATAAAGCACTCCAATGGGAACATAATTTACTACTTTCACGTCGTTAGCCCTGGGTAACGCTGACAGTAAATATAATTGCTATCAGACAGGACCTTAAAGGTCAGAATCAAAGTCACTACTGAATGTCCCTTGATGAATGAAATAGATTCCAGTGATATGATCTTTTTCAAAATCTGCTGATCTTAGAGGTATTCGGGCCTTGTTTAACTTTTAATGTCCTTAAAGTGATCTTCAAGGAGTTGCATGCTAGCGGTGGTAGGAGAAAGTGTGCATTGACAGGAGTTTAGAAGTTTTTTCGGATTTTGTGTGTAAGGTGTGAGTACAGTAGAGTGAGTAAAGTTGTGAGGGGTAAACTAGGGAGTTCAAAATTAATTGTTATTGTAGTAGTGGGGGTGAAATTTGGCTAATTAGGGAAATTGATGTTAGGTTGGCAAGGGCGCGGAGTAGTTTTGTGGTCAGAAGTTTTGTTTTTTATTGTGGGCAAGGGTGGTTCTAGTAGTGCTGCGGGATGTTAGGGGAGAGAAAAGGGTGTTTGTAGGGGCTGTGTAGGAGAAAATGGTGCAAAGAAAAGCAAAACTTGGGGACGTAAGCGAGAACGGCCTTAAGAGACATCTGTTGGTTGCAGTAGGTACTTCTTTGCATGGAGAAGTCACAGTTACCGACGGAAGCAGGCCATACGACCAGCTGGGCGTGGTCTGTTGTCCAGTGGCGCGTCAAAGAGAGGGACCGATCGGAACGAAGGAAACGCCAAAGCAAGGGAAAAAGCGTCTAGCGCTCTTGAAAGGAAGGATCTCTTGAAGAAGAAAAGGGGCAGCAAAGATAGTCCGGAAAAAGCGCGCTAGAGTGTCCCTGTAAAAAGAGCGTGCAGACACGTAGGTTACCTCCCATAAAAATGGAGGGGCAGGCAGAGTAGGAGGCTCTCGGAGTGCTGATAGGCCAGGTCGGAGGGTTGAGGGAGGATGTAAGGGGGCGATGGAGCAGATGGAAGGTATGAAGGAGACATGAGGTTAAGAGATGAGAGATGGGAAAAGAAGATAAAAGAGCTAAGGCAGCAAGTAGAAGGATTGCAGAAAGAAGTGGTGTCGGTAAAGTAGAAAAGAATTGATAAAATGAAGCAGATGGAAGAAGAGATTACGGAGTGGAAGGAAAGGACATAAAAAACGCTTAAAAAGGTGGAGGGATGGTCGGAAATGGAATTAGTTGACAGGGGGAGGGCTAGAAGCAAGGTATTTGAAAGAGGGTGGAGAACATGATAGAAGAGAAAGTGTGAGAGCGTAGGAATTAAAAGGAAGAGAGAGCGAATAGGGAAAGGATAAGGGCAATGGAGTTAAAGATGGAGGGAATAGAGAAGGCAGATAGAAGAAATAATATTGTAAAAGGAGGATTAAAGCTAAAGAGTGGGGAAGATATCGAGGGGGTGAAAGCGCTGCTACAAAGCATAAGGTGAGCTAAAGGAAAGATAGGGAAAGTCAGCAAGGAGGGGAGAAAGGAGAATGAAGTGAAGGTTGTGGAATTGGAGAGCTGGGAAGAAAAATTGGGGGTAATGCGTAACAAAAATAGGATAAAGGACAAGATGGTTTTCATCGATCAAGACTTGACGAGGAAGGAAAGGGATGTGCAGAGAATGCTAAATTACAGGGCGGCAAAGGTGGCGTATCGAAAAATAAAAATAGATGAGAAAATGTGTACTTTATCTGCTGCTTAAACTTGAACGAAGCGCGAGATTAGGTCAAGTTGGCACTGAAACGTGACGCAAATATAAGGTACTGAGCTCCCTCTGTCATCTTAAACGAACACGGGGGATCCTACTCTACCGACGTGGTATGTCCCACGATGATTGTGTTGACTTCGAAAAAGGGTTAACATGTAAGTAAATAAGAATTGGGAACGAATCAACGATACGAAAATAAATTGCAAACTAGATAGAAACAAATCATGGACATTGCGTAGCCTCAGTGGTATATAAGGCAATTCCATTCGCATTTTGATAAATTACCTTTAACTAAAATATTAACATAAAATGCGCCTTGTGAGTTGTAAGTTGCAACATCACAAGGGACTTATGGGACACCGAGTTACGCAGTATACGTTTGTGGTAAACTAGGCTGTGCAGTGCAGCCCTGAAGTATTCAGGGCTGCGTAATACAGACATATGGCGCATCCGACAACGCAGTATATCCCTTAATGTGTAAAAAGAGCGCTGGAGGTATTGATGATACGTAGATCTGCGCAGTGTGTGCTTATTAGACATACAAATGCGCAGTACACATCGCTACAAAATTGTACTACGCAGTTGCATGTATGGCACTTACTATGTTTAACACTTAGTAAATTAGACTGCGCAATAAATGCATATACTAAGTCAGGCTGAGCAGTAGATACACCGAAATACTGTGATATGCAGTAACGGGATGCAACATCGGGCTGCGCAATAGGTATTTATTAAGCGTGAATTCCTACGTTCTGCATGGCTTTACTACGCGTCCCTTAGTGCTGGAGAACTACTGCGAATTTCTATACCTTGCAGGTCTCTACAGTTTATTCCTTAATGTATCAGGTCTTTACTGCACAACCTTACATACCGAATTTCTCGGATGCCCCCCCCCCTAGTAGATCAAGATTTAAATATGTTCTCGTAATTCAGAATATGTTTACTAAATGGGTAAAGTGTGTTCCTCTAAGGACCGCGACAGGAAACAGAATATTTATCAATTTAAGTCTCCGTTTAATGGTCCAGGAATATAACATTCCTTATTCAACCTCCCCTTATTATCACCTACATTCAAATCCCGTGGAACGCGTGAACAGGATTCCAAAAATAATAATGGCATCATTCATCGATAAAGATCATCGAACGTGGAGCAATTACCTTTCGGAGTAAAGTTTTGCTTACAACAAAGCCCACCACTCGACCCTAAAACCACTTCCGCTTTTCTAAATCTCGGAAGGGAACCAAAGCCCACCAATTTGTTCCATAGGCGCGAAGAAGGCGAGTTTAATATTGAATCACGTGCGTCGGAGTTGTGGAAGGAGAGAATTTATACAATTCAGGTAATGAACGATTGGGTGATTAAAAATCCTAATACCGATTTTCAGAAACAATCTGGTTAATATAAACTCCAGCATCGGCAAGTCGTTTTTTCCCGGGAAGATTTCGTTCTGTCCTGAAATCGCATATTTTGCTTTCAAAAAAATCGCTGTTAAACTCAGCCTCAAGTATACAGGACCTCACAGAATTTCCAAAGTTCTGTCCCCTACAGTATATGAGGTCAGTGAATTGAGCCACAAGAGAATTGGGAAAACACAAATTCAGGATCTGAAACTCTCTATAACTTCTGATTTCGAACCTGGTTCTGATTTACAGGAATTGCCCCCCCCCCCCCCCGCCAAATAGATTCATTTCTGTTCCTCCCGATAGCCGCTTCCCTATCCACCTTTATAGTCACCTCCGACACCCTGTCGCAACTTAGTTGCCATCCGAAGATAATATAACGTTTCAGTATTGACGCTCGAGGCGAGGTTACCATAAAGCTGTGCGCGAAGCTAGCGGGAAGAACAAAGAAGTTGGAAGATATAACGAAAAGACGAGAAGATCAAGACTTTCTTATTAAGAAGCAACAGAAGCTCCTAAATAATCTAGATCAATTAGCGAATGAGTTATCGGCTGAACTGGAGAGGCTAAGAGATACTCGAAGTGAGAGAGGACTAATCGAGCAACCAGATGAAGGCGAGTTTACTGAACAAGACTACGAAAAGTTACGCAAGTCAGGGAAAAGAGCAGCACCACCTATGCAGCAGGAATGGGATTTGGCTGAAGGCGTCGAGGGCATTGTTCTCGTAGAGATCCCAGAGGAACAGGAGGATATGGATTAGGATTTACAGGAAATATACCTTACCACAATCTCCGAATTGGATGTTGTTCCCTCAGTCAGACTCAGGGCAACCCAAGGCGACGTAACCAGACGTTCGAGATCTACGTGGGGGATCCTGCGACAAACCTGCTTGAAAGGGAAGCACGACTAGCGCAGTCTATCGCAGAGAAGGATGTCTATCCTCGGGGAGTTATCAATGCGCCGATCCTAAGAATCCCGTCTTTGTTTGAGATGAAACTCGCGAGGATACCTAGAGTGGACCAAGCTGTAATTAATTGGCTGAGGGGAAAGCCGAGTAAAGTTTTTTGGTAATGTGTGAGCTTTGACCACTGTTATCCTGCGTGCAATGAAGTTTTCACCCGCAAGTTCAGCCAAAATTGTGGAGAACCAGGAGTAACCCTCGCACAGTGTCTTTTTTGCAAGGATTTACCAAAGAACTTTCTTGCTGATGAACGTAGTAGCCCCCTAACATAATATGAACTCTTTACTTGTCCATGGTCCCTTGTCCACAGGCAAACTCATTTGAATGTATGGTTGTTATAGAAATTCCATATCTTTTTATCGGCGTTGTTCCCATGATCCCCAAAATTGTCGCTATCCCTCTCGTGAAGCTATGATCCTGTTTATAGTCGTTACCCTTATTTACCCCTACGACAAAATATTAGTCTAAACCAGTATCTAAAAAAATTAACACTGATTCTAAATTAATAATCCAATATAAATGAATTATTTTGCAAATTTAACGTAATTACTTATGAATGAAATAGCCTTTAAATGTTCGTAAGTCTGGCATTCATAATTTATTATAATAGTAACACTTACATATTTTTTTAAATATTATTAGTTGATTTCGAAATTTTTAAGGTGATAACATATTTATTAATCTTTTTAAGCGAAACTAGTCGTGGAGCCTTGCATCCTGTATCTATAGTGTCTGAGGTTTCGGTATATCTAATTGACAGACGTATCATGTATCTGTGGCCTGAACTCTGTTTACCCTTAAGGTTAGAGACTTTATTTGGTCCTCCTCGACGAGGGGAGGGTTGTTACGTTTCCTTTAAAATCCGCATCATCACTCGACCATGGTTTTCGTCGAGGAGAGAGGGACTTTAGAAAATTTATAAATGTTTACTTCTTTCGATAGTTACCGATAAGCGTATTATTCGATGTTTGTTTAGGAATATTTTACGGAAAGTAAGGAATTTAAACCATATAGCGATAGCAGTGCTCTCAATATTTTTTAACCAATCATAATCGAGCCCCTCTCATTCTGCCTATGAGAGATGAAAAGGGTTCAGGATCGTGTGTATTAAAATAAAAAATATATAAAATGAAGTATCAGTATTAAAGTTGAATAATATTTCACAAAATTCTTTAGAATTGGGTAAAAAGTGACAGTTTCAGGATATGAAAAGCATAATGTGGAACATAACCTCACAAAAGAAAACGTCTAATTGAGATATATGTATAAAGAATTTATATTTACTCACAAATCTTAATCAACCTTAGTGTATGTGGACATATAATACCATGCGTGAAACCGTAAGTTTTTCTTAGTTTCCTACTATTTCTTCTAAGCATAGACCTTCTAACTGACGAGAAATACAAAAACTTAAAAAACGCCCCACAACAAAATAGTAAGTAGAACAAAAACCCTTATAAATGATTCTAAACTTGACACCGAAACAATATCTAAATTAATACCTACTGATGCCATCACTCCAAGACTTTACAAACTCCCAAAAATCCATAAAAACAACATTCCACTCATACCGATCGTCAGCGCGCTAAACTGACCAACTTACAAGCTAGCAAGCATTCTCGTCAATAAACTGAATATTTTCGCAGGAAACTCTATTACATAGGTCCAAAACTCATTTGACTTTAGAGTCAAAATTGCTGAAGTGGGCACTTCATTTTTTGCGAAGTCATGGAAATTAAAGAGTGTCGCACAATCATTAGATAAACATCAATTCAACAATATCCTACACCACAGTTTAAAAAAATGTAATTTATTATTACTTATTTTCACAATTAAATATTTTACGAAGCTTTTTAAATCGATTACGCTCAAACTACAAGCTGAACAAAGTCGACAAAATACAGGCATAACTCACAATAAATAAACTTCATAACATAATAAAAAACTATGGGAAAAAGATTTTGTGACCTGAAGGGTAAGTGCTCAAAAAATCAAATTTTCGTTGACAACCACATGACCACTCAAATCATGTGGCAACTCGCGCAAGCTGATGTTGTGTTATTTGTGTTATCCTTAGCATTTAGTAGATAATTTTCATTCACAACGTGAGTATATAGATAGTAAAATAGTTTTTGCAAAGATATAATGCTTTCTTTGATCAATCTAAAAATCATTTTAAAAAATGGTACTTGCGCAATTGCATGTAAAATCATCTTAGGTGTTGAAAGAAACATCCTTAAATAATTAATAAAAAAATCCGAAAATTTAGGAAGTATTCAGAATTGCAAATTGTAGTCATTTTTTTCTTAAACAATCATACCTTTAGTGATTTTAATGATATTAAGGTTTTTTATTATTTGTAATAGCACACAGACTTTGCAAAAAATAATTTTGAATCTGAATATCTGAAAAAAAACCCTGCCTATCCTTCATTTTTTACTGAGAGGGAGAGAGAGCTGAGGATGCCCTTTACAACCGATGTAGATGTCAAAATGGGTTCTCCTTCAGTTTTCGAAAAATAATTAAGAACGTACGCGGTGGCATGGTGTGCCCAGCACAAAAAGTCTGAACTCTGAAGTTTGTGCATACGATTATAATATTCTTCTATTGTTCATCTGTTGCTAACATGGTGCTTCACATTATCTGCATCGTTTCAGCGTACGTTTTTGTTTATTTCTTAAAAAGTAAGCGAGATCCCATTTTGATATGTAGAGAGTTGTAGAGGACATTGTGAGCATTGTATATAAAAATTGAAGAAAAAAGATATTTTTTTATCTGCGTCATATTATGAAAAATTTCTTAAAAAAGAGACGTCAACGTCATTCAAATTACTAAATTTATGCAAGTTTAAGGGAAAAGATAAGAGAGACGATCGCAAAGTCTAACGGCATCTTCGCATAGAAGAAGAGAAGATAAACGTTTGCGAAATCGAAGTGCATATCGCACACGGAGTTACCGTCGCCACTGCAGAGATAAAAAGAACCGTTTCAGGTACGAAACGAGCCGGGCTCATAGTGCACCGAGTCCTTCATTCAACAACTCAACGTGTCGTGAGTCTGATTTTGCCAAGTTGGCTGAAGTTTTGTCAGGTATCGCCACTACAGGTTCGAAGCAGATATAAAAAAAAATTTTTATCGTTTTTTTTCCAAATGCAACAAAAACCAAAGAATTAAGGGATTTAAAAGTAAAGAAAGAATCCAAGCGCGCCTTCTTTAATTATACTGAATCAGACGAATCAAAAAGTGTTTCAAGTGATGGATGTTATAAATGCTGTAAAAAGGGCCATATGAAGCGTTAACTTTAACTTAACTCCGGGTGCATACAGCTGATTATTTTTATGTAAATGTATCAGATTTTCATCTATTTAATTTTACGCAGTTTTATGTCACAAAAATTCTCCTAATTAACCACCACGGTTCCGAATCCGTACTTATTTGCAGTGACAATCCGCGTATCGTGTTCCGCGCGAGATAAAATACCGACGGGCGATTTGTACTTTAATTCCAATCGTCCACTTGGAGGATTAGCACGATATTATAAAGAAGTGATGAACAACAGCCTCGAGGTCAGTATGGATAACTTCAGTTAGGGGTTTCTGCTGATACTGCATTTTTTATCCTAGCAACCGTTGTGGCCTTATGCGGCCCACGTGACCACTAACTGCTGAATTTTCAAAAATTTATTCAACTAAGATTTCTTGCAAGGCACGTGCAGTGTTGATAAGCAGATAAAGTAAAATATTAATTTATTTATATGAATAAAAACTCCAATAGGTAGTTGAGATAATTTAGGTTTCCAAATTGATATGCTTTGCTTTGTAAAATTTTGAGTTGCGAAACCGAATTGGTTATTACTGATTCTATTATTTATTTAACTCATCCCCTAATTTGTTTATTATTATTATTTCAAGTTGCCCTAAATGTTTAGATAATGAAACATATACATAGACATGCCTTCTTGAATGTATTTCATCTGATGCTGTGAAAAACTAATAAGAAAAAGAAGGAAATCGGTATTACTTATCCCGAATATTATTGGAATTTTGACATTCATTGGAGGATCTTAAATTTTGAAATTTGGATGGCTGACAGTAAGTTATTGATCTTATCTTTATGATTTTTTAATTTTTATTAACAATTAACGTTGTTATTCAACATTTAGCAGTTTCGCGAATCGCTGGGAGTATCCTGCGGACATGAGTGATAGGAAGTGGCACGAGTTTGTTGGTGGGGAAGGAGGCGAGGAACGTTACCGTTGTCCATTTCGCTCGCTGTGCAATTAGCGTGCTCTCCGTTCAATGATCTTTGTTCTTTCCCTGTCTAATCTCCTCCACTGTTTTGGGTCTACGGTGGCTCGCATGGGAAGGTCGGCAGCTTTGGTTACTTTATATTACATAGCTGACGTATGGACACTGCGATAGTGAAGAATGGCAATTTTTAATTTGCGCACCCTCGCAGGGCCCACCGTAGCAATTTGTATTTGATCCCCTTATAATATATATAATAGATGATATATAGATGATCAATCTATTCGGTTGAGCTTACAAATGTTCTCCGTATTGTACTCGTTTGCACAGTTTTGCGTTAGGATTTCTTGAAATTAAAAATTAGTCGCCAGACACACTCAGTTTATTGTTTATACTTTCGATATCATAATCATAACCCATACCACTGACTCTGTCTTAAGGCGCTTTTTTATGGGACTTCATTCCCATTTTATATATCACCACACTACACTGGCGCTGCTATATGAGGTAGTTTCGGTGTTGATATCCACGTATTTACAGCACTGACAATTACGAGGGTTTAGGGCAGTGAGAGGATGAATCAGCGATATATGTGGTTTGTTGTCTACGCTTCGGCATCCTTATCCTTGAAGATGTTGGTGGTGGAGTTCCGTACGCCTCTGGAGCAGTGATATTCTGGATTTGTATCCTTGCTGACAGAGAAGTCATACTGGTTCCTGCCTGGCGAATCATGAGGTGGTTTCAAGTTGTTATGAACCGCAGGTTCCTCCTTAGAAGACAAAGGAAGCACTTGAATAGGTTGACCTTGAAATCTAGGTTCACTAGATACAGTTTGAAAGAACGATTGTTTCCTTCTTCAGGTGGCTCAGGAACAACAACATGGATGGAATAATAACGTGTGGATAAGAGCAGTTCGAAAGAGGTAAAGCACTATTAGCATTGACAATCGGGCTAGACCGGCATAGGTCTAGCTCTCCACTGCTCCTGTCTTTTCATACAAAAAGCATATAACTGTTGTTCTAGTTGTTCCAAGGTTTTGCCTGCTTCCCTTTACGAAGACAGGCTTACATCCTTCTGGGGAGTTGTTGTGGTTAACCCTGTTATCTGGCGGATATTCGGAGTTGTTGTAGTTTTAAAGGTAACTTGGCAAGGTCCAGGTGAATTTGTGGTTCATATATGATTATAACTTCTTCATGAACGGATTCTAATCCTGGTAGGGTTACTATAGTCGTTTTTAGGTTACGCCCTAGTGCAATTCGGATCAATCCCAAACCTTTGAGAGCAATATGGCGAGCATGTTCTGTAGAGCAATGCAACTCGGCTTCTATTGCATTTAGTGTTGAATATATCCACCAGCAAGGCTGATCTTCGAAAGGGACGTGTATGTCGCAGAAGCGGAGGGTTTTCAGAGATGGGTTAAGGAGGAGTTGAGCTTCACATGTTTGATAAATGGACGTCTCATAAATTGGATACGTGCCTGGGCACAACACATTTCTGTTCATACTTTTTCAGCGGTCATGCATAAACTGGGTTATTAACTTGTAGGGCCGCTGCGCCTCCTCCATGATCAGATATGCGAACATTAACTGTACATATGCCCTTCCTGTCCTGTTTTCCAAAATTGTTTATCGTACCGGAAGTACATGCATTTCATAAATGGTGTACTCGTTTTTGGCAATAAGTTGAATCTCCAATACAACGTAGAGCGTACCGTTTATGTTTTTAATGATTACTATGGCGATTTTTACTTATTCCTCAATGTTCACATGGGGCCTTGGAGTAGTTGGTAAGGCCACTTTCAGTGCATGGACGTGAGTTCTGTAGATATTCCATTAACGTGTGTTAGGACAATATCGAGCTCGTTCTGCAACTTCTTCTGGCGATGTTCGTGTACTTCCTTGATCCGGTGCAAATTCTCCAGTTAGGATCGGATGACATGTGTTTGTTGACCGACTATATGAGACAAATTTGCTTGAGGAAGATTTAGGTCGTGGATCATTGCTTCCATGTCCTGTCCGTCATCGTAGAATAACAAGCCTGCTACTGGCTTTATTCCCGGATTTTCTGCTTTCCGGTTCAGGTTCTTCGTTTCGGTTGTAAATACACGCCCCATCTACGTATACGTCCGAGGTCTTATCGCATAAACTTGGGAAGGGGTTGCGTAGGGTTGGGGGTGGACTTTGAGGTGGATGAGCATCTCTGGGTATCGATAAGTTACGATCAATGCTGAGAAGGAGACTGTGTTTCTTTCGATGTACTGGGGGATTGGATTTACTACTTCCTTCGCTTTCTGAACACGCGTCATCGGCTGATAAGGACACGGAGGGGTATACGGGGGTCTTGAGATCTTTCCTTCTTTCCCTTCGTCCCTTGAGCCTGCTTGCGATTCCGCTTTGCTTAACTTCATTATTTTTTAGATAAGAAGGAGCCTTATAAGATTCGTCAGGTCTAATTTTTAAGACATCTTCTCCGTTTTTCTTCTATTCGGCGTAGGTCCAGTGCTTGATTTGGATTGACGCAAGTGTCTTTCTTTTAAGCCTTTAGAATTTACGGTGGTCGCCTTCAGAATAGATATTTTTCGTCTGGAGCTGTTTGAGTTCATATCGGCTTGAGTGGTTGATTCCCAGATCAAGAGGGGTAGTTCTTATTTTCTGGTTCGTTGGTATCCTTCCCGGATTTCTTACTTTTCCTAATACTGTCCTGAGTGGAGGATTTTTTTAGCGGTAAGGCGCTGTAAGTGGTCATGTCAACTCGTTTAGTTTGCATTGGGGAGGAATCATCCAACTCGGTGAAGTCATCGGTTTCCGTCGATACTTCTTCCTCGTTAAGTCCAATAGGGTTCCCGGATAAGGCTTCTATTCCCATGCGCAGCTTCACTTTCTTGTATTCAAAGGCATATTGATAGTCATTTAGTCTATGGAGTCAGCGAAGCAGCCTTCAACGTGGATTATCAATATATGTCATGTTAAAATAGCGTTGTTCGGTTAGGCTATTATTTTTAAGTAAAATGCTATCACCCTTTCTTACATTAAAATAGCTCCTACTATATATTCAGATGCATCGGTTGTTAACTTAAAGATATTGTTATAATCGGGGTATTGTAGGGTGGGTTCGCGGCAGAGGTAAGTGCGCAATTTGCGAAAACTTTGCTAAAAGTTTCGCTAGTTTTTCGTCACTTCGGATGAATTGCCGATAGTATCCCGATAGTCCCAAGAATTGTCTGATCGCCTTCACAGTCCTAGGTCTAAGGAAGTCCTTTTTGGCGGTCATTTTTTCCGAATTAGGTCTCATTCCATCATTACTGATGATGTGTCCTAAATATGCAATTTCGGCGTGTAGAAAGTGGCACTTGCCTTTTTGCAATTTGAGATTCGCTTCCCTCAGACGCTTGTGGAGTCTCCGAACCTCCTTGTTATGTTGGAACGTTGCGGGAACATTTTTTATACCCATCGGCATCCGTAAATATTCGAACTATCCTCTGCGGATATTATATGCAGTTTTAGCCCTATAGTGTGGATGAGTGTCTTCTTGATGGTATCCAGTCACCAAGTCAAATCCTTTAAAATGGCGTGCTCGCCCTATTAGATCTAGTATTTCAGTGACATTAGACAAGGGATTGGCGTCACCGATTACCTTTTTATTGAGGACTCTGTAGTCTATAACTGCCCGGTATTTTCTCACCCCTGATGCATTCATCTTTTTAGGAACTATCATAAATGGTGCATTGTACGGAGATTTTGAGGAACGGATACCGCCTTTTTGGAGTTTCTTTTTAATTTGTAGGTCAATTTGCTTTATTGCATCTTGGGTATGTTGATATAGCTTCCTAGATATCACTGCATCATCTACCATCTGAATTCGATTTTGGATCTTGTTCGTGATTGTTAGCGTTTCTGCTGGAATATGGAAGAAATCAGCGAATTCATGTACCTCACCTTTTACGAGTTCTCTCTCCTCATTATTAAGGTGAGCGGTGTGCAGTACTTCAGAAGCGTGTTCACTGCGCGACTTGTTTGAGTCTAAATTTTTTTATATTAGAAATACTCGACGTCTGCACCGGATAATTCTTACCCGGAAAACTCACAGTGTTCAAAAGGAATTATCTCCTGTGGTGGTAGAGTCCTCTCGATGTCCTTTTCCGTAGGTCTTAATTGGCCACCCGTATCAACAAATCAAATCGATCAACAAATGGTATAGGCTTTATGGGGTCTGATATCACAACAAGGCTGTTGTTTCGAAACGATACTTGCGCTTGTTCCTCTTTAAGATATGGGCGACCTGGGCCGTAATGCCGAAAATTTTAATAAGGTCATCTCCTACGATTATTATACTTTTTAAAGCCCGAAGTTTTATTAAGTTCACATCACCCTGGATCTACCAGCAAATGAGTTTTCGGATTCTTAAGCTCTGGAGCAGTCAGCAACATGACTGGTGAGTCTTTTTTTCTCCTCCAGCTCTGAGGGCCCGCAATGGTCCTTCAGGCCTGGATAATTACAAGGAGTCTGCAGACTGTCCGCTAATACCTGCTGGTCCTTTTGTGGTATCATGATAATACGCGTGTGGGGGAGGATATGGTAGTGGATAGGGATAACCGTAGCCTGAAGGGTATGGTTTTTGAAACAGGGAGACAGGTGGGTATAGAAGGTTGTAGGTTAGGTCCATAGTAGTGTAAAAGTGGTAATGAGTTGGTAGAGTTAGACCACTTTGCGGGACGTTTGTTGCGCATTTATTCTCTCTGTTCGTCGTTGCCTTTGATTTCCGTCCATTTGTCTCGAGTAGGGTTTACCTGACCTTGTACGCTCCGGACTGTTTTCCTTATTTCGCGGTAAATGGTAGGTAGCTTTGCTTTGCAGGTATGCCTTCAATTTGTCGGTATATCGTTGCCTTTCCTCAAAATGTAACGCATGCTCGTAGACCTCCTTCAAATCCTTGGGATTACGGGTATCCACGAATGTAGCAATCTCGTCGGCTAGTCCTTGAATGTAGGCGTCTAAAGCGCAGTCGCTTATCGGTTTCGTCATCATTGTTGTATTATCAGTTGGCGACGTGTATTTCTCCTCTAATGAGTGCTTTCCTCGACTAAGTAAGCCTAATGTACGATCATAATAATCGTTAACGCTCTATGTTTGCTTCATTCGAAAATTCACTATCTATTCGAAGTACCATTAGTATTTTTTCGTAGAAGCAAATCATTTCTTAAAGTGTGTAATCAGGATTTGCACTTTATTAAAGGTTTTATCTCGCATGCTCTCTCTAGCGATCCCTTTCCGGTTGCTAAGTACGATTTTTACAAAGGAGGGTTTGCAGGCTTGATTCACGTAGACCGAGCCGTTCACTACATCCTGAATAAAGTCCTTTAGGGGGCCTTTGGCCCTTAAAAGTAGGGATATGGAAGGTGCATTTCTGCAGGGTCATGCCCTCTAATGCAGATGCCACAGCCGTACTCATGTCCATTGCAGCTTAAACCTTTGGGAAGGTGTCGACTGGCCCCGGCCGTTAGGCTTTTCTAGACTCCTGCATTTTAAGTGGATTATCATAATTTTCGATGGCTATAATAATCGATGAAATATTTTACAATTTCATTTGATAAATAAAATAGGGAAAGTTTTCTTTTCGGTTATTTATAAATCCAAACTAATTTTTTTACTAAATTCAAAATCAAATAAATCCCTTAAAAACATCCAAGACCCGACCCTTACGCTTGCAGCTTAAATCTTTGGGGAGGTTTCGGCTGGTTAATTTTCAGTGGTTATGATATCTAAACAGTCTTCCCGGGCCTTATATCAAGAATAAAACCTGATAAGTTTTTTTTATGTTATTATTTAATCTAGGCAGTCATGTAATCAACAGTGAGGGGTAACATTTTTGTTTTGTTATATTAAACACAACTGAATAGTAGAAAACATGGCGCGGATGAAAAATAGTCAAATATCCCACCGCTGCCACCAAGTTTTTCACAAAATTTTATAAAAATGGCCTGGAGGAAAAACAGTAAAATATCCCACCGCTGCTACCAAGTTTGTTGCGAAAGAGTAAGATATATTAAAAGAGGTTGTGTTACCTATCAGGGTTCACTTTTCTTAGTCGTTGGTCGGATCAATTTTTGCCTTACTCCCGGACTGAGAGCCTAACCCTAACACCGCCTACGCCTCGGACCTTCCATCCATTTCAGAGAGGGAGACATGAAGGAGAACGAAAGAGAGGAAGAGAGTACTTCGTAACATTAACCATTTACCACACGGAAATGAATATTATGCAAAACATATTGTTGCTGACCTTTTTAATACAAGATTGCTTGGTTGCCGTAAAGCGTCTTTCATCACTTCGCGTAACACAGGGTACGAACCGTCACTCCACTCTAGTTCCTGAATTGAATTTCACCTTAACGCTGTGTGCACACAGCTGACTATTTTTATGTGAATTTATCAGATTTCCATCCATTTAATTTAAAGCGCTTTTACGTCATAAAAATTCTCTTCATTGAGCACTATCATTCCAATTCCGTATTGATTTGGAGTGAGAATCTGCGTATCCTGTTTCGCGCAAGACAAAATGCCAACGACTAGTCCGATTTCAGGAAGAAGTGATGAAAGACTGCCTCGAGGTGACAGGTCAGTCACGTTCAGTGTTGCTAAGCAGATAAAGTAAAATATTTAAATGATGATATAAATTAAGATTCCAATAGTTAATTGCGATAATTTAGGTTTCCCAAATGATATGCATTTTTTGTAAATTTTTGAGTTCCGAAACCGAATTGGTTCTTAATGATTCTATTATTTATCAAACTTATCCCCTAATTTATTTGTTATTATTACTACTTCGAGATCTGTTAGACCATATACATGGCTTTTTAAATGTATTCCATCTGATGCTTTGAAAAACTAATAAGGAATAGGAGGAAATCTCGATTATTTATTACCAATATTATTGGAATTTGGACATTCATAGTATGATCTTAAACTTTGAAATTTGAAGAAGGAGGCGAGAATCGTTCCCGTTGTCCATTTCGCCCGCTGTGCAATTAGCGTGCTCTCCGTTCAATGCTCTTTGTTCTTTTCCTGTCTCATCTCCTCTCCAGTTTTGGGATAGTGAAGAATGACAATTTTTAATTGCGCACCCTCACAGGGTTCACCGTAACATAGCCCGATTTTCCATAAACTTGAGATAAAAATTGAGAGGCATTTGCAGTAAACAAGAAGAACTCAATGAAGTTCCTAAAAACTTAAGGCGAAATTAAAAAATCAAATGAAATGAAAATAATTTGAAAAACTGAAAAACTTACTAAATTCAGTAAATGGGAAATCTTGCAAAAATTCCAAAAAATTCGTTGAGTTATTTAGATTTAAGTAACTGTAGAAGAATTCAATTAAACAAGAAATAATATTTAAGAAACTTCCTCAGAATATCAAATAATTTAAAGTCAATTAATAAGAACTCAGGGTGAATTTAACAAATCATTTTAAATCTCCGAAACATCCATAGTATTTCAGTAAAATTTGAGTTTGTACTGAGGAATTTGAGAGAAACTAGAAGAATGTAATAAAATTCATAAAAAAATCCAACTGAATTAAAAAAAATTAAATGAATTCCAAAAATTTTAAAATTTGAAGAATTTTATTACATTAAGTAAGGTAGATATGAGTTTAGAAAGACTAAACAGAACTTAAAAGGATATGATGAAACGCCTAAAAATAATTGAAAATCCCTTGAAACTTTCTAAAGTCCTTAAAACCCCTAGGAATATTTTACAATACCGTAAAATATTGCAAATCCTTTGAAATCATAATTATTTATTGAAATGGAATAAAAATAACTTGTAATTTTTTTAAATGGGCCGAATCTAAAAGTTCGGATAGTCCGTACATTTATGTATGATTTCAATCGAGTTGAGTCAAATATACAAACCTGGAAAGGGGAAGGAGAAGCTGGCAAAGGAAAAGGGGCGTGACTCGTGTCCGAATCTATAGCCAAAAGCGACGCTACCTTATCTTTTTCAACACCCGCTTCCCCTTAGGAGCTCCGTACATTTAGACTCGACCGCGTTATAAGCGTAAATAAGTGTACAGAATATCCGAACTTATAGACAATATCCTATAAAATAACCTAAAATATTTCCAATACTCTAAAATGTTTTGAAACCCTTTAGATTTTCTTAAAGCTTTTAAAATGCCAAGATATTTGACAGAAAAAAATGAAGTATAAATTAATAAGAATTACGGGTGAATTCCAAATAATAATTTAAAATCTCTTCACACTTTTGAAACCCTACAAAGTAGCTCATTGTATTTCGCGCTTCTCGTCTAGATTAACATGTAATACTCCCACTCTGCACTATGCTACCACCATGTGTAAAGTATATGAAGAAACTCAAAATGCACCCTTCCTGCTACACTTGCACTAGATACTTATTCCCTTTCATTGTGCTGTGTCTACCACATCGTCCTAGATTTCGAGATAGAAAATTCGCTAAAACATTCATTTTCTTGATACGAAGGTAACCTAAACCATCCAGGTAAAAATCTTTAATTTCTTTCTTCGAGACATCGGTTATTTGTATAAAAGTTAATCGCTATACTTTGGTTTTTTTGGTAGAACCACTTGGTGAATAGAGATGAGCTTAGCGATACGATGCACATCGCTGTCTATTTTTTGCGCAGAAGTATGCAGTGTCAGTTTTATTGTATTTATTCCTAAAACGAACATACCTTTATCTATTGAACCTAACCTACGATCTAATCCAGATTCCGCTCATCCTATGAAGATGAAAAATATGATATGCCGGACAGTTGCAAGATTTTTTCGTCAGAATAATTATGAGTAGACATAAAGGCACATCATACAAATTTATAAACTCAGTTTCACCCCTAACATTTTTCAAATATCAGTGGACATAAAGGCAAGTTAAAAAGATATACAAATGACTTAACGACGCCTTAGCGAAAATTTCGTTTGAGGCAATTGATTCTTGAAAAGGAGAAATATAGGATAAACATAATACCCTTTCCGTATTATGCAAAAAAGAGCAAGATGGGCATGTAACTTGTTGCAATTCGGACTCCACGTTAAATTGGCCATTAAAATGTCACGGAGTATTTCCAATAGTGTTTTTTGCAGCATTAAAATTTTTTTTAAATGTCATAGCTTCTGCCAAAGGTACTTTCAAGCGCATCCATAATCGCTTGAGTAGTAGGCTGGTATTGAAAAAAGATGCGCTTGAAGTCGTACTCAACCTACGTTAATGACAGGTATTATATTTTTATTTTATATTTTAACGTAGCAAAAACAACTATTACAATTGTTCCGTTACCTTCACATGGCAAATTTAATATAGAATCCTAATTAAAATAAATTAAAGGTTCATATTACGCTGTAGAGTATCCTTTACATTTATTCGCTGCGGCAGGGACGGTCTGCAAACGTTACTGGGGATGGCGGAGAATATCAACATTCATATTTTAAACTATAAATAATATTACTAGGTTTATCAAGATTTTAAAAATTATATTATAATTTTCAAAAACACTTGCACTACTGGAAATTGAAACCAGAGGTGTCGATGGCCAGCTGAATTATAAAAAGTATTAATTACAAAGAATACATCAATTTAAGGAGACACTACCTCTTGCTAGGCGCTTCCTGATATAAAATGCATAGTGCCTTGTACTCAAAGTCTGCAACTAATAGTACAAAAGTGACTGCCTTTGATAAGAAGAAATACTGTCTTCTATTTAAAACATTACTTCATTTTTGTGAGTTTCTCAATAATCCATTAAAATAAGATTATAAATATCAGCCTGTGCGCTTCGAGTATACAATAATACCGAAGTTCTGAAAGTGATTTTTTTATGAAAATTATTCGGGTAATGTGCTTCAAATTACGACATTCTTTCATTTTAGATTTAGAATACAAGTATCTGAATCAAAACATGTTGCTCGGACCTTGAAATTCTAAATAAAAGCAGCCAGTCGATCATTAATAAAGATTGGGCAATCCACAAGTATGTTTCTTTCTGAAAGCTTGAAAAACAATAATATGTTAAAAATCAGAGTGATTGAAATCTGCAAACTCAAATTAGATTTAGGTAGTATATGATATAACTGGAAGGAAATATTTTAATTTAATTATTTAAAACCTAAATTTAGGCCTAGAATCACGTGTAACTGGTTGTAAAACGGTAATATGAAAACATTTAATGTATA
>JAAAKG020116315.1:0-38487 GCA_010014905.2 Druon quercuslanigerum
GTTCGTGGCAGGATGCAGGGTGCAGTCGGGGTCTCCTGTCCGGAGCGGGGTGGGGGGGAGGCGGGGGGCCGCGCCGACGGCTCGGCCGGCGGGGGGGGGGGGGGGGGGGGGGGGTTAAAAAGTAACGTTCAGAACTTAGACCAAATTTACTTAACGAGAAGGCATTATCTGCGAGGTGATTTTCGACTCGGGAAGAGTCCAGATGTGAAGTCATTATGAGCGTGAATAGCACTCGGATGGCTGACCCTCTCTGACGCATGTAAGGTGGTTTTGTGCAGTTTTCCTCTCCCCTGGCCAAACCTCCAGTAAAATTCAAGTACTTATAATAGAGTTATTATAATTATTATAATAATTGATTATTGTAATTAATAGAGTTATTATAATAGAATTATTATTACAACTCTAAATTAATATAGTTATATGTATATTATATATTAATATATATGATTAATATAATTATTCAAAGTTTTTGAAATTTGCGAAAGATGTCCCTCCAACGGTGAAGTTCAATAATTACTCAATAAGTTTTAAAATCTATTTCCTTTCTCTTATTTTTTACCTAAAATGTGGTTTGAATTAATAGAACCTGATACTATTATATTTTTGGATCAGAATTCATCTGGCGAGATCGAAACTTTTACTATCAGGTTGAAAATTTTATTATTTGGTTAAACGATCAAATATTTTGTTTAAAAGACATGGAAAATTAATCTTCTTCCGTGAAAAGTTATCTTAATTATGTTATATTATAATTATATTATAATTATCCCATTATATTTTTGGATCAGAATTCATCGGGCGTGATCGAAACTTTTATTATCAGTTTGAAAATTTCATTATTTGGTTAAGCGATTAAATATTTTGTTTAAAAGTCATGGAAAATTAATCTTTTTGGTTAAAAAATCATCTTTTAAAATAAATGTTGAACTGCTTTATAAAATATTCATCTTTTTGGTAAATATTAATCTAAACATGTAACTGTTTCATTTGTATCTAAAAATGGCATTTTTTAATTCGAAATCAATATTTTATAATTCCAATTCAACTCTTTTAATACATTTTTGTTTTTGGTAGAATTAAACTGTATTTTATTTAAAATTAAAATATATTTTGGTTTACATTTCGACTACTACATATATTATTGAAAGTTGAAAGAGAAATTGAAAGTTGAAAGAGAAATTGAAATTGAAAGAGTTTTGAAAATTCAACTTTTTAAAATATGATTTGTCTTTTTCGGTAAAATATTGATTTTCATTGTTAAAAATTCATCTCTTGGGTTAAAAATTTAACATTTTTGTTAAAAATTCGCTTTTTTGTCAAAAGTTACTTTTCTGCTCTAAATATTTAAATATTCCATTTTTGGTTGTAAATGTATCCCTCATAGGTTAAAAGTTCATCTATTTGGTAGAAAATTCATATTTTTTAGTTAAATTAAACTTGTTGAAAATGCTTTTTTGTTGTTGTTGGAAATTAATTTGGTTAAAAGTGCATCTTTGTTGATCTTTTTAAGTCGAAAAAGAACTTTTTCTCTAAAATTCAAGTTCGCTTTCAATTTAATAAGTTTAGATTTAAATATTCTAAATTGTTGGGCTTTAATTTTAAAATATAAAATTAAAAGACTTAATAGTCACATCATTTTCAGTTTCAAGGATATGTAAATATTCAATTTTGAATTAAATGCCTTAAATACTATATAAATAAAAATATCATTAAATATTATATAAATATTATTAAAAATATCTTGTTGCTAGAAAATTCGATTGTTTGGTTAAAAATACAACTAATTTGTTGAAAATTCCTGTTTTTTGCTTAAAAGTTCAAATAAATGGTTTTAATGGAAATTTTCAAAAGTCTTTTTTATTTTTAATGGCCAAATTTTCCGTTTACTAAAATGAATTGTTGACAAAAAAAATTTGAAACAGTTGAATTTAACCGGAAAAAGACGAATTCTTCATCAAACAGGTGAATGGTCAGCCAAAAACATGAATTTTCACCAAAAAAGATTAATTTTCTGTCGAAAAAGACGATTTTTCAACAAAATACCTACATTTTCTATTAAGTAATCGAATTTTAAAGTGAGAGGAACAAATTATATACAAAAGTGCTGCGTTTTCAACTTGAAAATAAAATTTTTTTATTAATAAAAATTAATGTTCTACCACATAGTTCAATCTTCAACAAAGAAAATTTTTTTTTGGATAAGTAGTTTAACTTGAAACCAATTAGTCAATTCATAAACCAAAAAATGGTGATTTGTTGACCAAAAAATGGCCGGATGCTCGAATCAAAAATATGGATCTGTATAGGTAGATAGTTCAATTCCCCGTCAAGTTATCAAAAAAACAGTTGAATTTTAAAAGTTGTTTTACTAGATTGGTAAGCCTTAAATTCGTCTGAAAAACACTTGGATTTTCTACTCAGATGCTGAATCTTCGACAAAAAAAAAATTTGTTAACAAAAAAGTTCACCTTCCGATCAATTTGTTAAATTTTCAATTCAAGAAGATTATTTCTCAACAAGGAACATGATAGTTGATATCAAAACAAAATAATAAATTTTTTACTTAAAACCAGTCGATTTCAAGGCCATATACAGTGGGAAAGGGGGGGGGGGTATGTGGATTTGCCCCCACATGTTCTTCAACATTTATTTAATATACATACACTATCATGTGACCTGCTGCATATGCCCCCCCCCCCGAATTTTTTCCTGTTGTGTATTCCCCCACCGAAAACAATTTCTGGTTACGGCCCTTGTCAAATTGACCCAAAATAGATCAATTCTTAAAAATTTTCTTCACGAATATTTAAATTTTTCATTAAAAATGGTAATTTTTTAACACAGCTGTATGACTTTTCAACAATAAAGTTATTTTTCAACCAATTACTTAAATGTTCAATGGATAAGATTTCGCACAGTAGAAAATTCAATTAAAAACAATCAATTTTCAACCGAAATTGGAATAATTTAATTTTCAGTTAAAAAAAGAAATTTACAAACTCAAAGCAGGAGTTTTCAACAAAATCGTTTAAAAGTCAACCAATAAAATAAATTTTTAACAAAAGCCACATATAAAAACTTTATAAATATAACACTAATAAATTATGACCAGCAAGTTTTAGATGTGTATTCTATGTGTTATCATGCCTTACTTGAAGGAGATATCGCTGAAAAAGGTAAATGAGCAAATATTTTAGTGTAAAAATATTGGGAAACCTGTATTTCGAGTTGGGAAACGTCGACAGTCAGTCGCATTACGCAAATTAAAAGTATTAGGTTCTGTTTTTGTCAGTCTGAGTTTTTATTGTGTACTTTTTAACGTACCTATCCAGTTTTATAATTTCACAAAGGATTTGTGATTACACAAGGACGTCCATATAAGAACAGTTTCGGGGGTTGCCTCGCACTGGCCTTGAGACTAAATCAGTCTGTGGAAACGTAAACATTGTTGACGTTGCCAGACACTACCACAGGGTGTGTGGTAGTGCTCCTTTCGACTTAATTTCGCGTCCAAATTATTTTTGTGTTTTAAGTCAATTTTTCCGAATCAAAAATCAGAAAATAAATTTAAACTGTTCATTTCTCATTATTGTCTTATTGTCTTTTTTCTCACTACATGTTTCTGTGATTTGATGAGATAAGATATCTCTGACATAAGTAAGTAATCAAACTATTTAGTGTAAACATTATGGGAAACGTGTTTTTCGAATTAAGAAAGATAGGCAGTCAGACGCATTATGCACAATGAATATTAGGTTATGTTTTTCTATCTTTGATTTTTTCTTTCCAAAATTAGACATCTATTATAGTTTGTATGTATTGATATTTTCTAAAAAAGACTTTTACTGCTTAAGAAATTTTGTTTTTCTCATTTCAAATACATACGAATTACTTCTATAAATTAAAATCGTTCAAAATAGTATAATTGCAAATTGAAAGCCTTAATTGTTTTAAAATTTACAGTGACTTTTTTCGAAACTCAAGGGCTTTACATTTTAAATAAAGTTTGTTCTAAAAGTTGTAATATAAATCAAATTTTGCAGTCTGTAATTCAACAATATTTAATTTATGTTTATATTTTTATTTTTATATTGTTTTCCTTTTACAGAAATCGTTTTGCAAAAATTCGACTGATATTTGACTGATAACATTAATATCTTTCAATATTAGGGGTTCGACCAGTATCATACCAACGGTATATTGTGACCCAGTATTGCAGATCAGTACAGAACTTCAATATCATTAGGGCATTTACCCTCACCTCGCCAGTAACACCAGTATGTACTGGCCCAGTATTGTGAGTCAGTACATAACTTAGTTATCATTAGGGATTTCACCAGTACCACGCCAGTACCAACGTTATTCACTGGCTCAGTACTGCAAGTCAGTACATACCTTCGTTATCACTTGGAGCCTGACCAATACCTGCCCAGTACTAATCTTCAGTAGTGGCCCAGTAATGAACATTAATGCTGGCCCAGTATTACAGGTCAGTACCTCACCGAGTTTACAGTATTGGTTCAGCCAGTTCTGGACCAGTACTAACAGAGAGTACCGCCCCAGTACCAGCTGTAATCATTAGGGATTTACCGGTGCAAAGCCAATAGTCCTGTCAATATTCTAGCATTACTGCGCCAGCACCGAACTCCGCCCGGCGGTACTGACGCGGTACTGCGCCGGTGGTAAATTTCTCCTTGGGTTTCTTGGCATTTTGAAAAAGATGCTACATTTTTCAAAATCCTTTTAATTTTTGAAATCCCTATAAATCTTGTGAAACCTTGTACATCTTGAAAAGTCTAATGTCTTTTTAAAATCCTTTTAAAATGTTAAAATTTTTTAAATCCCCCGAGACATCATAAAATCCCATAAAATCTATAGAAATTTATAGGAGTCGGGTAAAATTTGATTCCATTTCATTAACTCTCTTTAAAAATTTCAAATCTTGAAACTTAATTCAATTTTATTCAGAATCGTCAATATTAAGTGAATCGGCTTGAAACTCAAAATTTATATTAAGAATCAGCTGTAGAATACATATGAATAATGACTTATTAAATATCACTCCCATAAGTCTCTTTTATAGGATCCCAAAAAAAACTTGGGGCTTACGAGTGATTGGGTCTAATTGTGATTTTCTATCAAGGTTTTTTAAAAATTAAAATTTTATCATTGTTCATAAAAATTTTCCTAGAAAAATTCTAGAACGTTGCAGTTTAACCCAGAATTTTCAACTTTTTTCCACTTTTAAATTAGTTAGTTAATAATTGTTTCAAATTTTCAAGCAAAATTGTTTTATTAATTTATTCTTATTTTTCATAATATTCTCTTTGAACAATGTTAGAAAATGTTTTTTTTTCTTAAAATTTTAACTATTGGTCTACTTTTCACGTATATTAAGGTAATTTTGAATTGCATTAAGCAAAAATTATTATTAAAGTAATAATTATTGTTCATAACTATCTCCTTCTATATTACTTTTCTTTGGTTTTTAGTTATGAACCAATAATAAGTAAACATTAAAGAGCATCGTTTTTTAAATCGTGAATAAATTTTTCTGGAATAAAACAGATATTTGAAATATTCTTCAAATTTGATGAACTCTTCTTAAAGTAGTTACTGAGAACTTTTTTGTTTCAATTAGTATTCATAATAATATTTATATTATTTGTTCTTAACTAAAAAGTCAAAGAAAAGCTACCAAAATTAAGAAAAATCCACAACTTGCTAGCATTCCTCCAAGATAAAATAGTTAGAAACAATAATAAATTGGGTAAATAATTATATTCGTTAATTTGCATTAATTGTTATCTCGCCCTGAGTGAAAAGTTGACAAAAAGTGGCAAATTTCATAAAAAACCTTGAAGTGAAAAAAGGTGAAGATTTCACAAAAGACCGATGCCTTCTGGCATTGTTAAAAAAGAATATTATTTAAAACCAAAATAATAAATAAATTGCAAAAACAATTATTTTTGTTAAATAGAAATACTTATTACATCGTTCAAAGAGAAAAGTTGACAAAAAGTGAAAATTTTCAGACAAAAGCCGCACTATCCAGTATTAATGTACGAGAAGATTGAATTAATAATTATTTGTTTAAACAATTACGTTTAATTGATTTCATTAATTAATTGGGGACAGCAAGTGAAAAGCTGACAAAAAGTTAAACACTTAAAAAAATCGAAAAATTCTGGAATTTTTTGAAAAGAGTATTTTCAAATTAATAATAATTTGTTTAAACAAATTTTAAAAAAATGAAACTTTCTAGCATTATTCTAAACGAATATTGTTATAAATAATAAAAAACAGTTTGAACTATTCTCTCTGTTAAATTCAATTTATTATTGCTTTGCTATAATTAAAAGATTAAAAATAAGTTTTAAAAAATCCGGAAAAAACCGCGACTTATTAATACTTTGAAAAAACTTAAAAACGTTTTTACTTTTCAATAAAGGCCTTTTTTGGACCACTTTAGTGTGTCGGCACTGCCTAGTTACATGCATTAGTCATATAGGTTATTATATGAAAAAATGTAATTAATTGACTAAAAGATTATTGATTATACTAGAAATATATTTATAAAATTAAAAACAAATATTTCATATTTTAAATCTCGAAAAAGAATATCTGGATGAGAATCACTGCTCTTGCTTCATGAGCGGCTTTTCAGCACTGTATAACAACTGGGGGTATAGCTCAGTGGTAGAGCATTCGACTGCAGATCGAGAGGTCCCCGGTTCAAACCCGGGTGCCCCCTTGATTATTTTTTAATTTTTCTTTCAACAATCTATTTAACAATAGTTATCTATACGCAATTGTTCATAATGTGAATACGTGGAAAGGATAAAAAAGGGGGATATAGCTCAGTGGTAGAGCATTCGACTGCAGATCGAGAGGTCCCCGGTTCAAACCCGGGTGTCCCCTTGTAGTTTTTTTTTTTAAATGTTTTTTACTCAAAAATGAACTGCTGGTGTGAAAAGCAATAATTATCTTAAATTTTTAAAAATTATTTTAAAATTATTATTATCAGCATAATTTTCAATGACTGCAATTTCAGTTTTAAATTTTATATTTTTAAGTGTCCAAATGGACGCGTACTTATCATAATTTTTTTAGTGTAATATTAAAATTGCATTATTTTATACTTATAAACTTGATTCAGTTATATGAAAGTAAACTTTTAATAATTTCTATGAGAAAATATTTTAAAAATAATTATGTTTTAAATTTTTTCTGGATTCTGACTTGAAACTTATGATGCCAGAAAATTAGTGTGAAAAAAAACTTCATTAACAATCAAGTATAATTTATTATATTGTTTAAAAATAATGATTACATTGTAATTTTAGGTCCTTTTTAAAAAAATACTTGAAAATGTTTATTCTTGATGCAAAAAACTTTTGTTTTATTTTAAAAAATTCATCGTCTTTAAAAATTGTGAGTAAAAGTTTTTATTATATTAATTTTTTTATGGAAAAAAAGGAAAAGATTTTTTTTTATATTTTTCAAATTCACTGGACATTTTCGTTTGACTTTTTATGATAGACTTAAACACTTGTTCAATACTATTAGTTTCCCAAACTTTTTTATGCAATATAATTTATTGAAAAATTTTTGAAGTTTGTTTAAAGTTTTTGAGTTGTCTATTGGTATCTTAAATTATTTCTGATGTTTTGCAGATATATTCTATATTAATACGTTAGAGTATAAAAAATAAATTTTAAAATTATAACTCCGTTTGGTCGAAAATTGAACTATTTTGTTACAATTTAAATTATTCAAATACATTTTCTTTAGTTTAAAATTCAAATTTCTTCGGTAAAAAATTAATCTTTTTGATGGAATTGTTGTTTTAAAAATTCAATTAAGGCCGTGTAACGAGTGTAACAGCTGATCAAGGCAGCCCTAAGATCAATATTTTTGCACACATATTTAAAAATAAAAGTTTAAATAAGGCGGAACAAATTTTCGGAAAATATTAATAAATATTAAAGGACCGTATGTGCCAAGGCACAGCGTTAGGGGAAACAAAAAGTTTATTTATGAAAATACGAAATATTGACCGACGCATTTAGGCTTCACGACAGAAGTTTGACTTCTATCTTTCTCTGTCGGTAATTATGCTATCTGTATTACCGACAGACCCGTGGAAGCTCGAAGTTGGCTACGCGCTGCGGTAGTGCTGCTCTGAAACAGCTGATACGTATGTCAGAAAAAATTCTTTTATTTGCAAATCAAGTGTACACATTAGATTCTGTACTATTTGTGTATAATGTTCGTGAGCGATTTTTGTTGCTTTACCCCACTATGATAAATATAAACCTCAAGACGAGCCTTTTTGACAACACTGAAAATTCCTTCCAGTGTTCTACAGCATGGTCGGTACTTCTCCAAATTATTAATTAAAAAAAAAAAACTTTTCACAATTCTAATTATTGAGGACCAGAGGCACATTCCTAAGTGTCCTCTAATTATCGTACTAAGTTTTCAACACGATATCATTCCGTGTGGAGTTGGGAAGGAAAAGTACCAATATAGCTTCCATTTTTCCTGATATCGAAAATATATTTTTTTTAAATTTCCACCGAAACAAAGGCAGACACATGCACTTTATCGCCTCCTCTTTCATTTGCCAAAATTTCAGAGCGATACCTCATTTCGTTTAGACGTAAGTTGGGAAAGATAAATTGAGGACCAGGTTTGGTCATGTGACCCTCTCGTCACATGGCCTTAAGGTAGGTTGAAAGTTGAACTGCTTTGATAAAAAATCATTATTTTAGTTAATGATACATTATTTAATTTGTAAATTCATTAGTTTTTTAAAAATTAAACTTTTTTAGTTGAGAATTCGACATTGCGATTGAAAATTTGTCTTCTAGTCAAAAGTTGAACTACTTTGTTAAAAATTAATTTTTTGTTGCACATTCACAACTTTACTGAAAAATTCACCTCTTTGGTTGTAAATTTCATTAAAACATTAATTTTAGTAGTTGACAATTTAGCTATTTTTTTTTTTTGTTGAAAATTTTTTTTTTTTTGTATAAAATCAATCTTTTATGCACAAAAATTAAGTTTTTTAATAAATTCAAGTAGAGTAGGTAGAATGTTAAACCACTTTGATTAAAAATCATTATTTTGGGTAATAATTCATCTTTAAAGTTTTAAACTTATCCGTTTAATCAAAAATTAATATTTTTAAATTAATAATTCATCTTTTCGTTTAAAAAGTGATATAATTTCGTGAAATGTTATCTTTTTTTTTGGTTATAAAGTAATCTATTTGGCGAAAAATTAATGTTTTAATTAAATTCTTCTACTTGGTGGAAAATTGAACTGCTTTGGTGAAAATTCATTCTTTTTGTTAAAAATTAATCATTTTAGTTGAAACTTTATTCGTTTGATCAAAAATTTAAATAATTTTAAAAAGATTTATTTTTTAGTTCAAATTCAACTTTTTTTGGTTAAACAAATTAGTCTTAGTGGGAAATTCAAATATTTGGTTAACAATTTTTCTTTCTGGTTAAAAGTTGAAGTAGATTGTTAAAAATAATTTTTTTGCTGATTCATAATTTTACTTGAACATTCATTCCTGAGGTTGAAAATTGATTTAAAAACCAATTTTTTTATGGTTGAAAACTTTTTTTAGTAATAGAAAATTTAGCTATTCCTTTTTGTTTAGAATTTCATTTTTTATTTACAAATTCAACTATTTGGTTGAAAGTTCATATTTTCTGCGTAGCAAATTTGTCTTTTTGGGTAGAAAATCAATCTTTTTTGCAAAAAATTAATTTACGTCGGGTTCTGTCTGTTCGGCGTCGTCGTCGATCGAGTTTGTCAACCAGACATTTTTGATAAAAATTCAAAAAGTCAAAACTTTTTCAAAACAATTCAAACCAATTTTTTCCAAATAGGAAAATTCTATCCAAAGCCTTTTACAATACAAAAATATATCCACAATTTATCCCGATGACTTTTTTTGATCAAATAAAAATGATCGAAGCTATAGGATTTCCAAAATCCAAAAATCCAAGCGAAAATGGACATTTGAAGGCAAACAAAGCGTGATACAGGACAAAGTCAGCAGGAGAAAAACGTTACTTTTTCAAGGCCCTGCAAAATTATTTCATTAACTTTATGAATTTTGTTTTTAAAAAAACTGCCCGCTGCGCGGACAGATGCTCTTCTCGCGCTAGGCGCGCAGGTCGCTTCGCTCTCAAACTTGAGCCAGCCTTACGCCACGCGACTGTTGGTTCTCGCGCTGCGCGCTTGGTCTTTCTATTTAATCCAAATTTGTGCGCAAGCCATTTAAAAATAAAGGTCAATGACCGACAACTTTCATTTGATGATTGTGAATTCTCTTTTGTTGAAGCTCCTACGGCCTTAACGAACACATTCTCATCACGTATCTCATGCTTCGCACTTGATTTCAGTCGAAAATGCGAACTTTTCTACATTATGTTCAACTATATTATATAAATTGTATATTATATTTATTTCCGTACCTTGGCCTGTGGCTATTTATTCAGATATTGCCATATAAAGTACAACTCTCCTTCTTAATGATTACTTTAATATTTTAATATTTTAATATTAATATTGTTCTTATTTTGCATTACATTTAATTCTTAGCCACACTAAAAACTGTATATCATTTCAATAAATTTATATTATTATATTATTTATTATTGAAAAAATTCGCATTCTATTACAATAAAAATTATTAATAAACATTTTACTGCAACTTGTGTCGTTTTCTATAAATTTAATTTGTTTATATTCAATGTAGATGTAATTAAGGTGAAAAATGTTGTTAAATAAAAGGTTATTGTATGTTGTGTCCTTTTTCCAATAGGTTTATTTTTTTACTTTTAATATATATTTTAATAACCAGAGTTTATAACAAACCTGTAGATATTTTGTGGTGAAACAATTTTTGTCTTTTAATTTTGTTTCTCTTGTGTGTATTTTCCAAAAACTTATTTTTTAAAATTTTCAATCTTATTTTTAACAATTAAAAGAAAATCTACTTCTCCTATCTAAAAATGATTAATAGCAAATTTATAGATCTTTTTGAGCTGAACAACTTTAGTCTGTTAATCTTAGTTCTCAAATTGTCCCGTTTTTCAAAGCATTTAATTTTTAATGCTATTTTTTACGATTAAATAAAAACTACCCTATCAAAAATTATTCATGACAAATTTGAATGATGTTTTGCTATTTTGGCAAGAACAACTTTTGTCTTTCTTTTTTCATAGCTTCTATCATTTGTCAAAACTTTAAATTTTTTATTTTTAATGTTGTTTTTTTACGTCTAAGAAACAAAAACTTTGCTTCCTATTAAAATGTGATTAAAGACAAATTTGTGGATTTTTTCAGGCGGCGCAATTTAATGAAATTCATTTTTTCGTATCTCGCATAGTTTGACCGCAAAATGGATTTTTTTATTTTTTATTATTTTTTGTAGGATCAAAATTGGAATTTTCAACTTTTCGGCAAAATTTAAAAAGTTGTAATGATGATCTTGTTGGACTTTTAAAAATCAACGTTTTTCGACATTTTTTCATATCATGCGTTGTTTGGCTTCAAATGTTCATTTTGGTTTGTTTTTTTAGGATTTTGAAAATGCCACACCGCTGATACTTTTCTTTATATTGAAAAAAGGTCATAGGCATAAATTATTTAAGTTTTAATTTTCGTCCAAAGTAGCTTCCAAAGTAGTTTCAGAGCAGCGATCCCACTCAGAATTACATAATAAATGTATTATATTTAATATAAAATTGTTGAGCATAATGTAGAAAAGTTGACATTTAGGACAAAATCGAGTGCGAAGCACGAGATAGGTGATAAAAATGCGCTCGTTAAAGCCGAAAGAGCTTTAACGAAAGTGAGTTCTGAATCCAAAATTACAGTTTTCGATCTATTGACCTTTGATTTTAAAAGATCTGTCCATGAATGTGGGAGAAATTCAAAGACCGAGCGCAAAGTGCGGGAACCATCAGTCGCGCACCCTAGGTGCGCTCAAACTCTCGAGCGACTCCCTTTTAACAAAAGAGCTTTCACAATCATAAAATTACAGTGTTGGATGTTTTAAGTTTTATTTTTAAAAGATTTGCGCAAAAATATGTGAAAAATAGAAAGACCGAGGTCGAAGCGCGAGATAAATACATGATCGCACCTCAGGCTCGCTCAAACTCGCGAGCCGCGCTCGTAGCGCGCGATGGGAGTGTGCCCGCGTATCGAGCAGATTTTATGTATATCAAATTTATTTTATTAGTGCAAAATTTAAGTATCCCTTTCTTGACTGCAAATTAATTCTTTTTAAATGTAAATTTAACTATTTGTTGGAAGATTCATATTTTTTATGTTATGATTACGTCTTTTTTGGAATACATTAAAAAAGTGTGGCGAAAAATTGTTATTTAATTCAACTAGGGTAGGTTGAAAGTTGAACTGCTTGGATAAAAATAATTATTTTGTTTAAAAGTTTATAATTTAGTTTAGAAATGTATCTGTTAAATTGAAAATGAATCTTTTTTAGGTAAAAGTTCATCTTTTTGATTGAAAATTCATTTAATTTCTTAAAAATTCACATTCTTGGATTTTCTTGGTATAATCAACTAATTGAATTAAATTTGAACTGCTTTATCGAAAGTTTATTTCTTTTGTTAATAATTTATTTTTTTAGTTTAAAATTCACCTATTTAATTAAAAATGTAACCATTTCGCTTGAAATTAATTTTTTTTTAGTTTGAAATTCGACTTTTTGGGTTAAAAATTAATCTTCTTGATTGAGATTTCAAATACTTGATTGAAATTTGCATTACTTTGTGAAAAGTTTTTTTTTGTTTAAAGATCATCTATTTTCTTGGAAATTTAACTAATTTTTTTTAAGAAGTTGTTTTTTTGCATTACAACATTTTTTTATTGTCAATTTAACCATTTTCTTTGTAATTAAAAATGCACTTTATTGATTAAAAAATCAACTGTCATAAAAAATGACTTTTGACTGATTTGTCAGTCTTTGAATCTAAATTATTTTTGTCAGTCAAAACTGACTTCGAATCAGTCGATTTTGATTGATTCAAATTTAGATTGTTCTGAAACTCTTCCTATATCTTTTTGTACAATATTGCTTTATTAGTTAATAATAAATAGACAAAATAAAAAAAAAACCGGGCTCTGCAATAAATCTGAATATGCACGTTTCAGAAAAATGGTTCTCTAAAATAGACAGATTTTACTAAACCGCAGAACATAAATCATTCGAGTATTAACCACCTGCGCTTAGGGGTATAAAGCCGAAAGTTAATGCCATAAGCTCCTGCTAACTATTCAGAAGGATCGAGGAATGTCCTCATATTTCTCATACAATAGCCAAAGAACATATCGCGCCAATTGGCCAATGGCCAATCTTCAAATTAAATGTATATCCGACATAAGTCCTTTTATTATCAATGCCTTGTACATATGAATAAATCCACCCCATACCAATAAAATCCTGTATCTTTAAATTTCCAACTACCAGAAAAATGACAGGAAAATCTGAATCAGAGAAAATTTTTATATTTTTATATTTTCAAAATGGAACAATTTTAAATTATAGATGATTCGAACACTCGAAATTTAAACCATTCAAAAATTATATATTTTTAATTAAGCATGCTTTGAGAGAAAAATTTGTCGTTTCTAATGACTGTGTCATTTTGACCGATAAATCAGTCATTGTTGCTGACTGAATCTAAAAGAAATTTCAAATGACTAACCTTCTGGAAAAAGAAATAAATTCTAAATCTATATCTATATCTAAATTCTAATCAAATAAATTATTTAAATTAATCATAAATATCTGATTAACATATTAAGGTTTACGGTGTATAAAAATCAAAATTAATTATTTAAATATTGAAAATTACTGAAAGTCACTATTACATTTTTTTGTTCTTTTAAATTTTTAAATTGAACTATTTGGTTGGAAGTTGAATTACTTAGTTACAAATTTATTTTTATGATTAATCAGTTATAATTTTAGTCCAAAACTTAATTATGTGGTTAAAAAGTTAACTATTCTGTTAAAAATAGAAAGCGTAAGAATTAATTTTTTTAACTGAAAATTTACCTATTCTATTTTTATGTTATAATTTCTCTTTTTTACTTGAAAATTTAAATATTGGTTTGAGACTTGATTTATTTTAATGATATTTTGTCTTTATTGGTAGAAAATAAATCATTTTGGCTAAAAATTCCTCTTTTTCTTGAAATGATTTTTTATTGTCAATTAAAATATTTTTTATTTGAAAAATTAACTGTTTCCGATTTAAAGTTCAAATCTTTCTTAGTTGAAATACCAATTAAAAGTTTTTTTTATTGTGAATTCATATTTTTTATTTACTATGTCACTGCTTGTTTTAAAGTTAAGCTACTGTGCTGAAGCATATAATATTAATATTAGTAATATTAGTCAATATTTCAACCATAAGAGATTTTAATTCGAAATAAAAAATAGTTTAATTCAACACAAAATTAAAATAAAATTATTTTTAACTATAAAAGGATAGTTTTAAATTAAAAATATTGATTTTTAAACAAATATGGAGTAGCTACGTTTTTAATAAAAAAAAAGTACTTAAATTTTCAATCAGAGATGAATTAAAAAAAAACATGAATTTTCAACAAAAAAGTTAATTTCCAACAAAATAGTTTTACATTCAACACAAGAGATGAATTTTTAACCAAGAAAATTCATTATTGAAAAATTTAATACGTAAGTTTTTAAAAAGAGATGAAACTTCAATAAAAAGCATTAATCTTTAAAAAATAGTTCATCTTTCAACCAAGTAGTGGGGTTTTTTACCAAAAAATGTTTTTTTAACAAAATAGTTAAAATACTAACCGAAAATTAAAATTTTCAACCAAATAGTAACATTTTAATCCAAACGAGATTCATTCCAATCCAAAATTATAAAGGTAGATTTTTCCAATCCAAACAGTTAGATTTTCTTATAGGGTTTTAATAATTCAGTTCCCATCGAAGCGAGAAAGGAAAAAAATGATTTTTAAACTAATTAAGTAATTATTGAACTTGAACATTACGACCACATATGTGATTTACGGCGTAGTTTTCTTAGTATTTTCCTACGCAGTTTTCTGCGTAGTATTCTGCGCAATTTTTTACGCAGTGTTCTGCGCAGTTTCTGGCGTAATGTTCCATGTAGTTTTTATCGTTTTTTTCTACTTAATTTAATTCTTAGTTTACTACGTAGTGTTCTACGTGATTTTCTACGTAGTTTTTAACGTACTTATTTTCGTAGCTATTCACGTAGCTCTCTATGTAGTTTCTACATAGTTCCCTACGTTGTTTCCTATGAAATTTTCTTAGCAGTTCTCTGCGTAGTTTCTCTCATAATGTCCGACGTAGCTTTCGTCATAGATTTTTTACTTAGTTTACTGTTTAGTTTAGTACGTAGTGTTTTTCGTGGGTTTTAACGTAGTTCGCTACATAGTTTTCTACTTAGTTCTCCGCGCAGTTCTCCACGCAGTTCTCTACGTATCTTTCTGCGTCGTTTCCACATATTTTCCTACATAGTTTCCTAAACATTATCCTACGTAGTTTTTACGTAATATCCTATTTAGTTTTTCTACGTAGTTTCACGTTGTTTTGACGCAGTTTTGACGTAGTTTTAAATTAGTTTTCCACGAAGTTTTATACGCAGTTTCCTATGTATTTTTCTAAGTCGTTTTCTACGTTATTTTCTACCTAGTTTTCTGCGTAGTTTCCCAGGTACTTTCCTTGACCGTTTCTCACGTAATTTTGCACGTAGTTCCCTGCGTCGATGGAAGCTTCTAATGTGTCCCCTAAGGGTTTACATTTATTTATTTACCTTCTTCCCTATTCCTTTACCTACGTCGCTTTCTACGAAATCTTTTAGCAGTTTTCTGCTCAGTTTTCTACGCAGTTTTCTATGTGGTTTTGCACGTAATGTCCCATGTAGTTTTCATCGTGGTATTCTACTTCGTTTAATTCTTAGTTTACTAAGTAGTGTTCTACGTAAAGATTGACGTAGCTTTCAACGTAGTTCTTTGCGTAGCTCTCTACGCAGCTTCTACATAGTTTCCTACTTAGTTTCCTGCGTAGTTTCCTACGAAATTTTCTTATCAGTTTTCTGCGTAGTTTCCCTCATAATGTCCGACGTAGTTTTCGTCATAGTTTTTTTTTTACTTATTTTACTTTTTAGTTTACTGCGTAGTTTTTTGGCGTAGTTTTCAGCGTAGATCGTTATTTAGTTTTCTACTTAGTTCTCCACGTAATTCTCTACGTAGCTCTTTACGCCGTTTCCACATATTTTCTTACATAGTTTCCTGCGTTGTTTCTAACGTAGATTCCTACACATTATCCTATGTGGTTTTTACGTCATATCGTTCTCAGTTTCCTGCGTAGTTTTCAAGTTGTTTTGAAGTAGTTTTGAAGAAGTTTTTAAATTAGTTTTCCGCGTAGTATTGTACGTAATTTTTTATGCAGTTTCCTAAGTCTTTTTCTACGTTGTTTTCCACGCAGTTTTCACGTAGTTTTTCAAGTAGTTTTCTTGACCGTTTTCTAAGTAGTTTTCCACGTAGTTCCCTGCGTCGTTCGAAGCTTCTAATGTGTCCCCTAAGGGTTTACATTTATTTATTTACCTTCTTCCCTATTCCTTTACCTGTGTAGTTTTCTACGAAATCTTTTAGCAGTTTACTACTTAGTTTTCCACGTAATGTTCCATGTAGTTTCTATCGTATTTTTCTACTTAGTTTAATTCTTAGTTTACTACGTAGTGTTCTACGTGAAGTTTTACGTAGGTTTCAAAGTAGTTCTTTGCGTAGCTCTTTACGTAGTTTCTACATAGCTACCTACCAAGGTTCTCACGTAGTTTCCTACGAAATTTTCCTAGCAGTTTTCTGCATATTTTCCCTCACAATGTCCGACGTTTAACGTAGTTTTCTACTTAGTTCTCCACGTAGTTCTCTACGTAGCTCTCTACTTGGTGTACACATATTTTCTTACATAGTTTCCTACGTAGTTTCCTACACATTATCCTACACACACACACACACACACACACACACACACACACACACACGCACGCATATATATATATATATATATATATATAAAATTCCTATGTAGTTTCCGAAGTCGTTTTCTACGTTGTTTTCTACGAAGTCTTCTACGTGGTTTCCCACATAGTTTTCTTGACCGTTTTCTACGTAGTTTTCCACGTAATTCTCTGCGTCGTTGGAAGCTTCTAATGTGACCCCTAAGGGTTTACATTTATTTATTTACCTTTTTCCCTATTCCCTTGCCTGCGCAGTTTCCTACGAAATCTTTTAAAAGGTTCTGCGCAGTTTTCTACGTAGTTTTCGTCATAATTTTTCTACTTAGTTTACTTTTTAGTTCACTAAGTAGTGTTTTGCGTAGTTTTTAACGTAGTTCGCTACGTAATTTTCTACTTAGTTCTCCTCATAGTTCTCCACGTAGCTTTCTACGTTAGATAGTTTCCTACGTATTTTCCTACGTAGTTTCCTACACATTATCCTACGTGTTTTTTACCTAATATCCTATTCAGTTTCCTGCGTAGTTTTCACGTTGTTTTTATGTATTTTTTACGTAGTTTTTAAATTAGTTTTCCACGTTGTTTTATACGCAGTTTCCTATGTAATTTCCTAAGTCGTTTTCTACGTTGTTTTCTATTTAATTTCTCACGGAGTTTTCTTCACCGTTTTCTATGTATTTTTTTCCACGCAGTTCTCTACGTAGTTGGAAGCTTCTAATGTGTATCCTAAGGGTTTACATTTATTTATTTACCTTCTTCCCTATTCCCTCACCTGCGTAGTTTGCTACAAAATCTTTTGGGAGTTTTCTGCGTTGTTTTCTGCGTAGTCTCCTACATCAGAATTTTTACTAGGCTATCACTGGCATTAAAAGTTTATAATGGTGCAAGTTAATAATATCAGGTCAAAAATTACCTGCGGAAAATTTCACGAACTTTTTCCATTTCTGCATGGTAGATGGTCTCTGCAAGTCCAAGATTGTAAAGTTTCAAAGAAAGTTACAAGTCGTTGTACTTTATCCGCTTTCTTCGATGGTTTAGCGAAACTTTCTTTCCGTCGGTTCGGTCAGCAAAATCTTTCGAGAAAATCTTTCGACAAAGAATCGGATTTCACGGTTCGGAAGATCGACCCCGGGATATTAAATGAATGGTAGCTACTTTGCTAAATTTATCTTTCTGTTTGTTTTGTCTGGGCGAATTTAAAAATCATATTTACATACATAATAAATAAGGATGAGACCGCTTTTATTCATTATCAAATTAGAGGTAATTTGCATAATTAAAAATGTTTAATTTCTACTTGCTCTGGCTCGTATTTAAAACTCGTAATTTGAATGCAGTTTTCATTTATGACATACATTATTTATTTCTCATATATAAATTAAAAATGCTTGAATTTTTAAACAAAATTTGAAATGTTAAACTCTTTACTTGAAAATTGATCTCTTTGGTTAAATATTTAACCATTTTTTTCACTTAAGAATAATTTTTTTTTAAACTAAAAAAGTAACGTTTTTACTTCCGTTTCAAAATTGATGTTTCCAATTAAAAATGGATGTTTCAAAGTTCACCATTCAACCATATTTTTAATTGATGTATTTTTGTCTCATTAAACTATTTGAAGATTCATAATTTTTATTGAAAATTTATAGTTCTGTTAAAAATTTAACTCCTCTGTATAAAATTCGTCGGTTTGGTCTAAAAGTTCAAGAATTTGGCAGAAAAAAACCTAAGCAGTTGGAAATGAACTTTTTTGTTAAAAATTCATGTTTTGGTTTGAAATATCAAATATTTTGTAGAAAATTAACCTTTTGTTATTCAAAATTCATATCTTAGGTATGAAAATTTAACTGTTTTGTACAGCATTTTCATTCTTTGGTCGAAAATTTAACTTTCTTGTTGAAAATTCGTTTCTTTTTGTTTAAAAATACATTGCTGACCTAAAAATTAACCTATTACATTTCTGGATGTAAATTTATTATTTTGCTGTTAAAAATTCAATAATTGGTAAGAAATTACTGTATTTTGTTAAAAAATCGTCTTTTTGGTTAAAAAATTAACTTTTTTCTAGAAAACCCATCTTTTTTTCGAAGAATTACATATTTTGTGAAAAATTCGTGGAAATTTTCTCTAAGTTATATTTTTAGTTAGAGGAAAGCTTCTAATGTGTCCCCAAGGGTTTAAATTTTTCATTCACCCTCTTCCTATTCCTTAACACACCTCCCACACCCTTTTTTGATGGTGGGAGGGGGACCTACAGCTTAAGGTGGGTGCCGAACCACCAGAACCTCGGTAAAGGTACATAGAAAAATTTTCAGAGGTACCGGCTCAGGGATCGAACCCCGGACCTCTGAGGTGAAGTCCGAGCGTCTAACCACTGAGCCACCGAGGCTCTCAAGTTATATTTTTTAAACTGATATTTTCACAATTTTATTTTTGCTTCCAACAATCTCTTTTTTAGTTAATTGTGTAACCATATTTTTGAAAATTCATCTTTCCTACTCGAAAATTTGTCTATTTGGTTGAGGATTCAACCATATTGTGAGTCATATTTTTTGTTTAATAAGTCAACTGTTTTGATCAAAATTTATTCTTTTCGATTGCAAATTCATACTTTAGAAGGTAAAAAAGTAATTTTTGTGGTTGAAAATTCTTTTTTTTTTGCTTGAAAGTTCAGAATTTTGGTTGCTAATGCAAATATGTGTTTTTTTGTTTTTGTTGAAAATTCGTTTTTTTTTTAGTTTGAAAATTGATCACTTTTATTTAAAAATCTTGTCTGCTTAAAATATCTAGTCCTGTACTGTCACCCTTCAATTATTATTTCAATTTTTTTAAACTTCATATTAGCAAATGGACTTTTCAGTTGTTAATATTTTTATTGTGAGAAATTAAAAACCAGAGACGCGAACGCGCCCTTCATGTGCGTGCATTTATTGCTAGTTAAATTAAAATTATTTAATGCTAATGTGCCAGAATGATAAAAATGTATTTTTTTGTGAATAGGAATAAAGGATATTTAAATTTTTGTATGGTGTTGAGAATGTACTTAAACATGTGTGCGATTGATCTTGAGCGGGAGACTATCCGGTCATCGATCCACATAAGCCTATGAATTGAAACGAGCTTTACGAACCTCACCCTGATCACTGCTGGCGATTATCGTGGATCAGGGGATCCCCATCTGGCGAAGAACTTTCTGACTTAATGGCACTTTTCAATGCTAACCAATATTTACATTCTACGCAAAAGTTTCTACAATCTTCTGAGTTGGATCGAGTCTGAATTATAGGTTTACAAACAAAAAATATAAATAAATGGTTGTACTTGCAAAGCATCAATTTAAAAAAATTCTTTATTTTTAATTTCATAGGAGCCGTGAATGAAATACGTCAATATTATTTTAAATTTTGAACCACTTACCTATCATTGTTAAGGTTCGTAAATTTCGTAAGATGATTTTGGGAGAGGAGAGATTTTGTAAAATTTTGCCGTTTTTTATGATTTAGGAAAGTAGTTCAACTTTGAACAAAGTATGTAGTTGAATTTTTAACCAAAAGATATGAATTTTTAACAAACATTGTTTTAATTGATATTTTAACTAAGGAAAGATTTTTATCTTAAATCGAAAACAGTTCAATTGAACCGAAAATTACGATTTTTTAACAAAATAGTTAATTCCTTAACCAAAAGAGATTCATTTTCAACCAAATACTTAGATTTTTAATGAAAAGAGATTAAATTTCTACCAAAAGAGATGCATTAAAAAGAAATGAATTTTCCACTAAGAAAGATTTTTTAGTCAAGAATGGAATGAAATTTTACCGAGAATGTTGAATTTTCACACCAAAAACACAAGCATTCTGAAAAAACAGTTAAACTTTTAACTTCATAGCTGAATTTTTCAGCAAATAGTCCAATTTTTAACCAAAAATATAAATTTGTAACATGATAAATAAACTTTTAGCTTTTAACTTTCACGAAACACTTGAGTTTTCAACCCTAAAGTTGAATTTTTAAAAGAAAAAAAACAAAACATTTGTTGCAAGAAATTTAATAGTTACTTTTTCCAGTAAAATTTTACTATTTTAAACCAAAAACAGTTTAATTTTTAGCAAGACTGTTGCAGAATTAATCAAAAAGATTAAATATCTACAAAAAATAAATTCTCAAGAAATTATATAAATTTTGAATGATACGGTTTAATTTTGAACCAAGGAGAGTAATTTTCTAAAAAAATCGAATTATCAACCTACTAGTTGAATTTTAAGCTAGAAAAGATGTATTATCTACAAAAAATTAAATAAAACAATTTTGAACAGAAAAATTTCCAATACAATAGTTAAATTTTCGATAAAAAAATGAATTTTTGAAATAAAATGATTAAGCTTCAAATAAACTGTTAAATTCTTTTTTTTTTATTTAGAGGCGATTTTAAGAAATTTCCTGGTTTAAACAAAACTTGAATAGTTCCTGAGAAAATTAAAATTGATTTTTTGTTTTAAAAATAAATTCCAAGAGAAAGTTGAAGATAATTTCAAAAATTTTCAAAAGGTTTCCTGACATTTTTAAAAAAAATATAGAACATTTTAAAGGAGATTTTTCAATTTTGCGAATTTAAAAAATCTGAGAAGGATTTTAAAAGGTGTTGAGATAGAATAGAACTTTTTCAATATTTCTGATACAATTTTTAAGGATTCTTGATCTTGAGGCATTAATTTTGAAAAAAGACTTTGAAAGATTTTCCAAATTTTCAAAAGATCAAAAGGAAAATTTAATTAAATTTTTTTTTAATTTTCAATAAAAGGTTTTTAGGAATAGTTCCTGTTAGATTAAAAGATATTTAGGAATTTAAAAAGTTTTTAAAAAATTAAAAGAATTTTAAAACTGTAAATGATTTCTGAAAATTTATCAAATATTTTTTCAATTTTTCACAATTTCTAAAGTTCTAAATATCTTTTAAACTGACTCTTATTCCAGATATTCTAATTTCAGATATCAGATACCTAAATTTTTCGTTGAAAACTTACTTTTTAATTAAAAAATTTTATTACTTGGTTAAAACTTCAAAAAGTTTGTTACAAATTTATTTTTTAGTTTTTGAAGATTTATCATTTTAGTTCAAAATTCAAATCCTTGATTAACAGTTGAAACATTTGGTTGAAAATTCGACTTCTTTGGTTCAAAAATTAATCTTTTTGATAGAATCTATTTCATCTATTTCGTTGAAAATTCAAATATTTTTTTAGAAATTAACTTTTTTGTTAAAAATGTATATATGCTGAAAAAATATAACTGGTTGGAATAAAATTCGTCGCTTTTAGTAAAAAATTCAACTTTTTGTTTGAAAGTGTGTTTTGTTGATAACTTCTGTCTTTTATGAAAAATAAATCTTCTTGATTGAAAATTGTAAGGCATGTTTAATATTTGCACCTCGTTTTTTTTTAAATCAATTTTTAAATTTAAAATTTTACTATTCGCGTTTTTATTTAAAATAGGCCGTGTTTAGATAAAAATTTAACTATATAGTTGAAAATTATCGTTGCTTGTTGAAAATTAAACTTGTTTTGTAAAAACTTCGACTTTTTGACTTAAAAATGCAAATGCTACAAAATTCTTTTATTTTGGTAGGGAACTCAATTAATTGGTTGACGATGCACGATTTCGGATAAAAAAGTCTATTATTTTGTAAATAATTCGCCTTTTTTGTATGGAAATTTAACAATTTGTTTAACATTTTTTTGTCTCTATTGGCTACAAAAATTTTCTAAGTTACAAATTTAGCTCTTTTCTTGAAGATTGGTGCTTTAAGTTTAGAAATGTTACCCGTTGAATTGATTTTTTATTAAATTTTGTATTAAAAATCTTCAATTCAAAATCTCTAATTAAATTTTTTTATTACAGTTTTATTTATTATTAAATTTTTTGATTAAAAATTGAACGACCTGGTTCATAATTTATCTGTTTTGGATGAAGATTCTACTATTTTATTCATAATTTTTTGTTTTCTTTTCAGTTGAATTAAACAGTTTTAAAAAAAAAAATATGTTTGTAGTTCAAATATCAATTATTGTTATTTTTGTAGAATTGATATATTTTTTATAACAAATTTCACTGCTTGGTTTTAAGTTAAACCATTTGGTTGAAAATACATTTTTTCGTTGAAGATTTATAATTTTAGTTAATTGTTCCACCACTTTTTTAACAATTTAAATAATAAAAAAATTAAACTGTTTTGTTAAAAAGTAATTTTTAAAAATAAATATTTACCTTTGTTATTGAATACTTGCCTTTTTGGCTTAAAGTTTTAAAAAGGACTAGAGAATGAGTTTTTTTGGCTTGTAAATTTGACTATTTCGTTGATAATTATTAACAATATAGTTGCATTATAATGTAACTATATTTTCTTGAAGTTTAATCTCTTCTATTTAACATTTCGACTATTTGATTTGGTTTATAATTAAATTTTTTTATGTTGTAAATTTTTTCTATTTTTTAAAAATCATCTTTGTACAAAACAATGTTATTCGCAACTTTGCTAATTTAGAGAATATGAGCGTACATTTGCATAGCCCTCTATTTCGACTTCATCCTTTCGTAAATAATTATAAACTAACTAAGCTTTCGATCCAAAGGCCGAAAACAGATTTGGATTCGTCAACAAATTATTTAGGTGTGCTTTTGTAAAACTATTTTTTAAGCAATTATGTTACTTTTTAATCTTGTGCAATTTTTATAAAGAAAATCTGTTAATTGCGCACTATATTGTCTATTATATTAATATATTATATATATCTATTATATTAATATATCTATATTGTTCTATAAGTCTTTTTTATTTGAAAAAGATGGTTCAAACAAACAAAATATTATTAACATTTTGTTTAATTTTTACAACATTTTTTACGTTATGTAAGCATAACTTTCTTAGGCTGACTCGGCTTATACATAATTAATCATAAAAGTTAAAATCTGAAGCCTTTTATATTGAATTCAGTGTCGTATCTATAAATTAATTTTTTTAAAAAGAATTTTCAAATGTAAGGCCTTTGTCAAACGAAACCATTCTCTGAGTCTAAATTAGTGAAATTTCACTAATTCAACAAGCGCGAAGTCGGTCACTAACGATTAGTAGAAAACTACTAATTTCATTATTGGAAATTATCCACTAATGAAATTAGTACAATTCCATTTAAAAATTAGTGAAATTGTACTAAGCATTTAGTAAAAATCAACTAAACAATTAGTAAAATTTGAATAAGCAGTTAGTAGTCCGTGTCGTTCCAGGTTTTATTAACCCATGAAGTCCTGACTGGACACATTTTAAAGATTTTTTTCAACGGCTCCACTAACTATGAAATCGATCATAGAAAAGATCGACAATACCTTTTTCCGACGTAAAATTGTCTAATCTTCCTATTTCTGAAGTTAGAATTTAAAAAAAATGCATATTTGAAAATATATATTTGTTTATTTAACAAAAAACACGAATTGTCGAATGAAAAAAATTTTTAATATGTAATTTTAGGAACGAAATCGTCCATAGATTTTTTTTATTTGTGCATTAAAAGTGTCTTTGCCCTCTAGCCTTAAAAATGTAGTGGTTGTTTTTTTTAAATTAAACATGGTGGAATTCAATATGGCGGCTTCAATTCAATTTTTTTTAATTTTTAGCTTACTTTTTCCTGCAATATCAATTTTTGTTCAATTTTAATAAAAATAAGTGCAAGATGGTTTTTTGGGTCGCTGATTGTGAATCTGCTATCACGTTCTCAAAATTCAAGATGGCGGATCCAATATGGCTGTCAAAAATTTCAAAACATTGTTCAATTTTTATGTAAATTGGCATAGGAGGGTTTTTTGGGCCGCTGATTACGAATCTGCAATCAGATTTTCAAAATTCAAGATGGCGGATCTCATATGGCTGCCAAAAATTTCGAAAATGTTTTAATTATCATAAAAAATTTTATGGCGGGGTTTTTTGGATTGCTGATTACGAATCTGTTGTCAGATTGTCAAAACTCAAGATGGTGGATACAATATAGATGCCATTTATTTTAAAGCATAGCAATAAAAAGGATAAAATAAGTCAATTACATGAAACTGTAACAATAGAATCAAAACCAATCATGTTTAAATTAAAAAAAATTTGGTTCAAGGACGCAGAAAATCTATAAGATGTGCGGTTTATATTCATGCACACCCTGCTTGTCAATTTATCATAAATAAATTAGAATCTAATACTAAGTTTTTGTACTATTGATTATAAAAGGTTTTACTATGAAAAAAATTAATAAAAAAAATTTGAAACATTTGAAAAAATTAAGAAAAAAGGAGAGTCCTTCTTAATTGAGTTTACCTCCTCGTTGTAAAAGCCGGACAACGACACATAATATATTTCGTCTAAGAAACGCGCCCCATAACCTCTCCATTCATAATTTCATGAAAATTGAACAATTTTTTGAAATTTTTGGCAGCCATATTGGTTTCACCATCTTGAATTTTAAACATCTGATAACAGAATCGTAATCAGCAATCCATAGAATCCTCTTATACGAATTTTCATTAAAATTGAACCCCATTTTTCTACATTTTTGGCAGCCATATTGGATCCACCATCTTGAATTTAAAAAAGCTGATAACATATTCGTAATCAGCAATCCAAAAAACCACTTGATAAAATTTTTTTATGGAAATTGAACAAATTTGGAAATTTTCGGAAGCCATATTGGATCTGCCAACTTGAATTTTGAAACTCTGAATCAATAGGTTAGAATCTTATGCTAAGTATTTAGATTATTGATTAGAAAATGTTGTCATATAAAAAAATTTTAATTTGAAAATATTAAAAAAAAAGAAGAGGCTTTGTTTATTACGTTCACCTCCTCGTGTTGAAATCCAGGCAACGATGTATAATCAACCATCTTGAATTTTGACAATCTGACAACAGATTCGTAATCAGCAATCCAAAAAACCCTGCCATAAAATTTGTTATGAAAATTGAAACATTTCCGAAATTTTTGGCAGCCATATGAGATTCGCCATCTTAAATTTTAAAAATCTGATTGCAGATTCGTAATCAGCGACCCAAAAAACCCACCTATACGAATTTACATAAAAATTGAACAATGTTTTGAAATTTTTGGCAGCCATATTGGATCCGCCATCTTGAATTTTAAAAACGTCACATCAGATTCAGAATCAGCGTCCCAAAAAACCATCTTGCACTTATTTTTATTGAAATTGAACAAAAATTGATATTGCAGGAAAAAGTACCGTAAAAATAAAAAAAAAATGAATTTAAGCCGCCATATTGGATGCCACCGTGTTTAATTTGAAAAAAACCAACCACTCCATTTTTAAGGCTAGAGTGCAAGGACACTTTTAATGCACAAATAAAAAAAATCTATGAACGATTTCGTTCCTAAAATTACATATTAAAAAAAATTTTCATTCGACAATTCGTGTTTTTTGTTAAATAAACAAATATATATTTTTAAATTTGCATTTTTTTTAAATTCTAACTTCAGTAATAGAAATAACAGACAATTTTACGTCGGAAATAGGTATTGTCGATTTTTTCTATGTCCGATTTCATAGTTAATAGAGCCGTTGAAAAAAATCTTAAAAATGTGTCCAGTCAGGACTCAATGGGTTAATTAGATAGTGGAAACTTGTTGTGGATCTAAACTATGTGACCATCTCTTTGAATAAAAATAGAATCTATCAGCTGACTTTTTATGTAGATAATGATAATCAGAAAAAGTGACATAAATAGCGCACTAATACGAAAATACTTTCTATGAAGAAAAGTTGGGATAGGTGGAAGTAAATATTAGTCGGAAATAGTTTGGATTCCTTGATCTAAAGTGTAAGGACCAGCCCGGGCGGGAAAACGGATATGTTTCCAGTAACATGAAGAAACCAATTAGCTGGTTAAGCGGGCAAACCCACATGAAATTCAATTGTCTTCGCCCCATGCATCTCCGGGCTAACCACCCTTATATATTCATCCCTCTCTGTTTCACCCCTTCTCAATCTATTTTCTCCCTCCTTCTCTTTATATCTCCCTTCTTCACTCGCTGAGGTTCAAGTCATTGCAAGGACGCTAACGGCCATGCAAGCTCGCTATTAGGGTGTCAATTAAATTAGATCAGCAGCTAGTGAGGGTGACTTAACTTATGGAATGATACTTGTGTCCCAACATTGATACTGATACGTATCTTCAAAACAGAATCGACTCGAAAGGGTACATAATTTCTTCATTTTAATTATTGCTCTTTAGAAGTGTTACATTTTTATCACCTCTCCTACCTTCTACCACCCCTCTTCTTCTTGATTCATCTACGTTTTCACCTTTTCACTCCGTTCTCTCGATCTTACGCTTTTTCCTCAGACTGTTACAAATTTAAGTTGGAAACTTTTACTATATAGATGGGAAGTTTATTTCCAAAACGTAAGGTGACGCTACAATACTTAATGATTAAGGATTTAATTAGAGTTGGTGAAATCGGCCCTTAAGGTTTTAGTTTCCAAATGCTGTCAGTGATATGATACCTCACATGTATTGGAAATTTATAATACAAGTCCAGGAGCCAGTAACACTTTTGTATCATACTTGTGGCTGGATATCTCGACACCTGTTGAAAAGAACATTTTTTTAAAAAAGTAAATAATTTCTCAAGACACTTGTTCCGGACAAAAAAAAATTTCTAACTGACCCTAATCTTCTGTTAATATATGGTATATAACAAGCTTATTTATGCAATTAAAGGAATTCATTGAATTTGACGAATTCGTGGAATTCACAGAACTTGCGAAAGTCACGGAATTGATACAAAGCCCGGAATTTACAAATTCCTGGAATTATTGGAATTCATGGAATCCACGGAATTCAACGAATTCATGAAATACGTAGTATATCAGGTATGCACGGAATGCAACGAATTCACGAGATTCAGAGAATGCATGCAATTCCTAGAATTTACGTAATTCATGGAATTTACGGAATTCGTGGAATTTACGGAATTCAAAGAAATGACAGAATTCAAGAAATTTGCAGCATTCATGGAATTCACAGAATTGAACGAATTCAATGACTTCACGGAAATCAAGAAAATCAGAGAATTCACGCAATTTACGGAATTCACGGAACTCATGTAAATCAGGGAATTCACGAAACTTATGGAATTCACAGAATCCAATGAATTTAAGGAAATCAAGGAATTCACGGAATTCATGTAAATCAGGGGATTCACGCAATTTATGGAATACACAGAATTCAAAGTATTCAGGGAAATCAAGGAATTCACTTAAATTATGAAATTTACGGAATTCTTAGCATACACGGAAATAATGGAATAAATGGAATTTATGGAAATCACGAAATTCATGGATTTGACGGAATCCATGAAATATATGGAATTTCACTAATTCGTGAAATTCAAAGAAATCGTGGAATTAATGGAATTCACGAAATTTAAAGAATTTATGAGATTTAATAAGATAAAGATATTTAATGAAATCACAGAATTCACGGAGTTTATGGAATTTATGGACTTTCAAGAATTCTCTAATTCCATCAATTCCGTGAATTCCTTGAATTGCTTGATCTTCATGTTTTTCAGAAAAATCCATAAATTTCGTCAATTCCTTCATTTCCATGAATTCTTCGAATTCCATTAATCTTTGAATTTCTTGAATTCCATCGATTCCGTGGATTTAATAAATTCTTTGAATTGCCTTAATTCCCTGAATCCCATTAATTTGCTAAACCCTGGTATTCCTTGAATTTCATGAATTTCTTGAATTCCATTCATTCCGTGAATTTCATTAATGCCATGAGTTTTGCGAATTCCTTTAAAATTCCATTAATTCCGTGATTTTCATAAATGCCTTGAATTTCGTCAATTCTATACATTTTGTGAGTTCCTTGAATCCCATGAATTCTGCGAATTTTATGAATTACGCGAATTCCACAGATTTATTGAATTCCTTTATTTCCATAATTTTCGTGAACTGCGTGAATTCCATGAATTTCTACAATTTATTGAATTACCTGAATTTTAGAAATTCCTTGAATTCTGTGAATTTCATAAATCCCTGATTTCCTTGTGTACAATTTTCGCCTTACATGACATGTAATGCAAATTCGTCATTCTCATGCCATGATTGCAATTTTACCTTACGCATGCATTGTAGGAGTGTTATAGATTTCAAAACATTTTTAACAGTGCACCTACACTCCTTCCTTCTCTTATCCAATTACTCCCTGTCAACGCCCCCTCTTTTCACCACTCCTTCTTACTCATCTGCACAATAAATCCTCATCCTGAACCGTTCCCCTCTTTTCTCTTAACTCTCTTTCGTTTCCCCTCCAATTACCCTTCATCCTCTTTCATCAGCAGTGGCGTTACCCCTTCCAACCACCCTTCTGCATTCCTTTACGTCCTTCTCATTTCAGGACATATTTTCTCACACTCATTTCTCTCTTCATTCTCAACCGAAACTCCCTTTGCTCCTTTTACCCCTTTTTATCAGCACTACTATTTATGCTATCCCCTTTTCGAGATGTTGTCTATTGTCCTCACTTACAACCCTTCCTCCTCCCACCCATTCACCAACTCTCAAAGACCTCTCTTAAAATCCTTCCTTCTCACTCGCCTACACCATATCTCCATACTCTAGACTCTATACCGCTTCCCTGTCTTTCCCTCTCTCCCTATCTCCTTTTAAAGCAGATATATATATTGAAGATATATATTGAACAAAATTTATGAGTTTTCTAACAATTAGTTGACTTTTCAACTTATAAAGGATACATTTTCAACTAAAAAGGGAATACATTGCAATTCCGATAACTTGCCATCCGAAAAGTCTACGCTCCCCTTAAAACGTCATCATATGTACGACACACACTCTAAATAGGGTTCTCACACTACGTGTGCCATTTTGCTCATGAGTTGCGCACATGATTTACGCATGTGCACACCTAATATCGTCTTACTGCAGGGGGCATTCGGTAAGTTCGCAATTCCTGGAATTTTCCGCCCCCCCCCACAGCCCCAAATTTGGAAATTTATCGTATCAAAATAGTTTAATTTCTTGCAAAATGAATGTTTGCATCCTATAAAGGATAAATATTTAACCAAAACTGGAATAGTTTAATTTTTCGAATAAAACTAATTTCTCAAAAACGAAAAAACGTAATTTCAAAATATAGTTGAATTTTTAAATTAATTTTTAGCCATATTGTTCCATTTTCTACCAAAATTAATTTGAATTAATTTAAATTATTTAATTAAATTAATAACTTAATTTTCAAGCCAAAAAGACGATATTTCTAAAAAAGGTTGAATTTTTGATCTGAATAGTTTGATTTTCTACAAACTATGTAAAGTAATTTTTAACTCATAAAGGATACACTTTTAATCAGAAATAGAATAAGTAGTTAAGTTTTCAGATAAAAAAATAATTTTTGGATAAAAATGCCGATTTTTTATCAAACTAGATACATTTTTAAATAAATAGTTTCAATTATAATGAAATATTTTAATTTATGGCCAAGCAATATAGTTGGATTTTCAACTTATAAAAAATAAATTGTTATCAATAAATTAAATGGTAGTTAAATCTTCATATCAAAAAATTAATTTTTTACGAACAAACGAACATCCAATTTCCAACAAAATGGGTGAATATGGGTTTATTTTTTTCAGTGAGTTATGTCAATGTTCTCAAATCAAATAAAAATCGTTAGGAACCTAATTAGAAGTATTCTCATACTAGACCCAAATAGTGTTAACGTATTATTTATTGTCTGATTGACTGATTGACAAAATTATAAAAATTTTATTTATATTTTCCTTATAAAAACGATAGCGGTGTCATCTTTAGTGTCATGAGACATTTAGAAAGGAGACGGGGGGGGGGCAGAAAATTCGAAAATTGTCACAAGATAGGGTTGATTAAAAAATTATTAGAAATAGTAACAATAGTGTCATTAAAAATAGCATCAGTAGTGTCACGTAATACGTGGTCGCTTCACAAACTTTTAATTTGAAAAGAAATTTAATTTGATATATTATTAATTAAAGCCAAAAGCTGCACCAAAAAAATTTTAGGAAAAGTGAAGGAAAATAATAATAGGGGAAGCACGAAATTGATAGGAAATAATAAGAGGGAAAGTAGGAGAAATGGGAGGAAATTCTGTGAGGGGGCGTAGAGTATATGAGGGGGGAGAAGTAGGGGGAGTGAGAGAACGGAAATTAGAGAGAATGGGTGAAATGAGAAGGTAAGAAGTAATGGGAGGGGTATGAGGGTTAGTAGAGCAAAGTTAGAGTAGAGGTAGTAGGGAGAGTGGTGGACCTAAATGACTTGTAATAGATTAAATAAGAGGAGGGGAATCAGGAGAAGTTAGAATAGGGGTAATCAGTAGATATAGATGGATATGAGAGATAGAAATGAGCGTCAGCGAGGGATGGAAAGTAAGGACCAAAGAAGGGAGGTAGATAATGGGCAGTTTTAGCTAAGCATGTGAGCAAAAGCGAAAGTAGAGAAGGATGAATAAAGAGAAGAGGATGAGAGAGGTGAAGTCAGGAGAGTGGAAGTATAGGATGTAATGGAAAATTCGGGGAGAAGTAAGGCGAATTATTAGAAATGAGAGTGAATAGCGGATATAAGTGATAAACGAGGAAGGGAAGTAGAAGAAGGTAAATGTTAGATAAGAAAGTGAGGAGAGGGAAAATAGAGGACGAAGATGTTGAGAAGGAGCTGGAGGGTGACTTCAATGTAATTACAAATAGGGATTAGGTAGGTAGATAGATAGGGACAAATAGGTATAGGAATGATTAAAAATTAGATTGAGTCGTATGGGAAGTGGGGAAGGGGCGGGGGAAGAAGCAGGGCTAGGGAAAGAGGGAAGGGGAAGGGAAGTAGCTGAAGGTGAAATTTAGCTGGGGAAGTGAGGAGGGGAGAGAGTAGAGCGGATGAAGTTGGTGGAGGGGGTGCAAATTGTGAAGTGAGGGGGAGGTTTGTAGGGGAATGTAGAGGGATTAAGGGAGGTAGGGTCTGAGAGGGGGAGGTTTGAAAGACTTAACTAACAAATTCATGGGCTACGAAGCTCTTTTTTGTAGGCGTGCGGTTCCTACTTTGACTAATTTTTTACAGTTCTTGTTTGCAATCTTGGTTCCTGATTACATGGCCTAAAGGCACAACAAATACTTTAAAACAAACTTAGGTGATAAAGTATTATTGATATAATATTTTTTGCAATCAACAACGAATAATAGAACCAAGTCCACTTTATTCTTTCTGCATTCACTTTTCCCATTGGTAGTCGGGAGACTGGATATTCTTTCTCAGCTAATATTTACATTGTTGCACACATACGTATTCAGCCTCTATACACGTGAAGCAGCATAAAGTTTTTAATAATTACACTGGTGGATGGAAAGATGGCGAAGTAATGAATTCTCTTTCCTCTGTCCGTTTACCGTACCCTGAACACCAACCCTCGGAGCAATATCCTTGACTTATTCCAGTACGCTCAAGTTACCAAAAACCTCCCTCTTTACGGTCCTTTCATGAAGTGAATATTTAACTTTTACGGCTTGAGGTTAAAAATGCTGAACCGCTGGCAGAGCTTTTCAAAGTTGCCCAAAGTTACTCAGATAATAAGGTATAATGGCTACGGTTGGCTCTCAAACTTTTCCTTACTTCTATGCTTTGAACTTTCCTCGTTAGAAGCAAAGGCTTCATTTTAGAAAATTTTGACAATTTGAGACTTTTCAATGAATTCTGCCTAAAAATTTTATGTGACACTAAAGATAGCTGGCACCCCTTCTATTTTTAAATACGAAATATAAATAGCGTCTTTATATAACCCTCAATGGAACAATGAATAATTAGTTGAAACTATTTGACTAGTGTCATAATACTTTTGATTAAATTATTGATACATTTTTGTTGATTAAGGAAAATTTATATTATTCAAAGGTTAACTTAGATGGAAGATAAAATTAGCAGATTAGGGGTCGTTCATAAATTTTGATTCGGAACTCATATCGTTTAGATTAACAACAAGTTGGTAACAAATAAAACTATTTTGTTAAAAACTTATCTTTTTTCACAAAGGGTCAACTTTTGGATCATCTACTTTGTTAAAATTTAATTTTTTTATTAAGGATTCACCTCCTTGGTCAAAAAATAAACTATTTTGTAAAAAATTCGTTTTATTTTTGGTTGAAAATTATTTTTCGAAACCGAATATTGAACTATTTCATTTTTCTCATTATAAATTCAACACTTTGGTTGAATTTTTAACTCTTTTCTGGAAAATTGATTCTTTTTGTTTAAAACTGCAACAGCTTGGTAATATGGCTCTTTAAGAATTAATTTTATTTTATTGAAAAATCAACTACTTTTCTAACAAGAGTAAAACCTTTAATTAAAATTTAAACTATTTATTTAATAATTCAAGTATTTCGTGAAAAATGCAACTCTTAAATTTTTTGGTATATAATCTTGGTGTCAATTTGAGCAGAGAAGTTTCACGTGTTACAAAGCCTTTGCGACCCCCCTCCCCCCTCCTATGTGACATTACGGCACACCAATGATCTATTTGGATCAGGAAAGAGTATTTTTTGTGTAATTACCAATAAATTATATTTTAATTAGAAATAATTTAAAGGATTTTAACGGCCGGAGTATTTTCTATGTTTATTTATTAATAAATTCATGAGTGGTTTCGGGAAAAAGCATAGCTTACATTTTAATTTGGTTCGGGAAGGAGTTTATATAGTATTTATTTTGTTTCACTTAGTATTGAATTATTTCAGTTATTTATTTTATTTTACTGATTATTTATTTAACTTATTTTGTTTTTAATTACAAATGAATTTAAGGGTGGAATCGAAATGGAATTTTGCATGTTTATTTGTTAACAAATCCCAGATTTGGATTGGAGAAAACTTCTTTTGTCATGAATTAGAAATAATTTATCGATTAGGATAGGAAAAAACTTGTTTTCTGTTTAATTAAAAATAAATTATCCATAAGGATCAGGAAAGTGTTTCTTTTGTGTATAGTAACCATGATGTTATCTAGTCGGATTGGGAAAAATCTTATATTAGGCCTTATTAAAAAATCAGGGTTTGGATCAGGAAAAGCGTTTTTTGTAGTTATTAGTTTAAAAAATCAAGAGTTATGGGAAAATTGCTTATTTGGGGTTCAATTTCCAAGAAGTCGTCTAGCTATTTTCGGAAAAATGTTTATTTTGTGTTAGATTGTCAACAAATGATCTAGTTTGATCGAAAAAGTCCTTATTTGGCGTGTATTTTAAAATAAATGATTCTCTAGGATTAAGAAAAGTTTTTCACGTTTATTTATTAAAAAATTGAATAGTTATAACAGGAAAATGCTTAGTTTGTGTTCAATTTCCAAGATATTATCTAATTGATACCGGGAATGGACTTATTTTGTATTTTACTATACTTAATTATAAATAAATGAAAGGATTAGATCAGTAGGAACGGATTTTATTTTTATTTTATAAACCTACGTAAAAGCTATTCAGGGAAATGGCTTATTTTGTATTTTATTGTAAAAAAACTAAAATTGAATTCTTTATGTTAATTTTTTATGAAATTTAGGAGTTATATTGGAAAAGGACTTATTCTGCATTTTATTATCAAGAAATTTTCTAAATGGATTGAAAAAGGTTTTATTTTGTGTTTAATTATAATTAAAATCAAGGGTTGAGTCGGAAAAGGGTTTCTTACATTTATTTATTAACAAATTTGAGAGTCAGTTTGGGAAAGGGCTTAGTATGTATTTATTATCAAGAAATTATCTACTTAGATCACTTAAAGAGATTAGTTAAGAGTTCAATTGGGCATCTGGAAATGAAAAAAATAGATAAAATATTAATTTCTGAGTAGATTAAATATCCATTTAAGAAGATATTCATACCAGGTTCCGCAGACCCGGATAGTCAGTCGCACTTTTTTCCCTAGGAGGGGAAGTAAGGGATGAGAAGGGAGCAAAATTAGGGAAAAGAAAGTATTAATAGGAGGAGCATAGGTAGTAAGGGGAGAAGAGAAAAAAAAGAAGAGGATGCAGAGGGGGATAGGGATGGGGGCATGTGAATTCTTAGGAAGGCTGACATTCAAGAGGAAATGATGAGTGAGGAGGGAAGGTCGTGGAAGGATGAAAGCGATAAAAGTAGGGAATGGACAGGAAAGGATAAAAGAGATGTTAAAGAGGGGGATTTATTGTGATAAAGGGGAGATTTAAAAGACTTAACAAACGTCTGAATAGGCTGCAAAACCCTCTTTTATATACGCAAAGCCTACTTTCATTAATTGTTTTGGCTTATTAGCCGCGATAAGAAAGGCTCATAGTTTCGTCTAATGGTCTGTCCGTCTCTACTTTTTTCCTCGTAGGGGAAAAAAGGGAGGTAAGTGAGTTAAAGTGTGTGGTAGGGAATAAGGGAAATTTAGGGATGGGAATGTAGGGAAAGAGATGGATATAACAGTAGGGTGAGTACGTGGAGGGGATGTACGGGAAACGAGGGAAAATGAGGGAAGGTTACATAGAGGAAGGAAGAGGAAGTGCGGGTCAGTATTGGAGAGGAAGTAAGGTGCAGGAAGTAAGGGAAGGGTAGTATGGGAAGTGAGGAAAGGAAAGGTAGAAGAGTGATAAGTAGAAGAGGAGAAGGTAAGTGAGGGTGAGTTGTGGAGGGGAATTAGTGTAGGGAAAGCGAGTAAAGGAGAAGTAGTGAAAAGAAAGGGAATTGAAAGGAGGAGAAGTGAAAGGAGGGGGAATAAGAGGAAGGGACCTATCGAAGAGGTTAAATATACGCTTGGAAGACCTACTGTGCCTAATTCTTTAATAGTACTTCTACAGAATGAAACTACTCGAATAACTCTTTTTGGAACACAATCTTTAGTAAATTGTTGGTGGACCGAAAGATCGCACAGAATTTAGTTTCGCGAACCCGCATCTTGTCCTGTCCTTTCCAATATACTCGGAGTAACCGCACCAAGAGCATGTGTTCGACTATATATGTGATATCCCGCAATTGCGTGAATGCGGTAAAGAAGTGAGGGTGAAATCCATATATACATATATATGGTTATGCCTGAGCGAAATTGCGATGTCTGTATTGCGATGTGTAAGATGGCCGTAGGTTGTGGGTGTGCTAGGCCAGAGAGCATGGATGACATATGCAGAATGTAGCCATATCTATATTTTACTCAGAGCTATTCGAGCAAAAATTTATGACGACCCGCGAATTCTCCTTTGCTCTTCTCTCTTCTTTTTTACTTTTCAAACCTCCCTTCCGGTTTTGCCTTTTCAAGTTCACATTCCTTGAAAATTGGTACTGCCTCTTTTCCTAGCACTATTTTGTTCTCTTCTCTTTTAAATCTATACTTTTTCATTCAATTATATCCACTATGTGCTTTTAGTATTAAAGTAAATTTATTGAATTGAATTGAATTAAATTAAATTGAATCAAATTAAAAATGTATTGAATTGAGGACGTTCAAAAACTATGTCATACAGGGTAACACTTTTCGTTTCAAAATTTCGTCTTCGATTTTATTTATTAAATGCTGAAAATAAGACAAAAACATAATTATAAACAAAATATTTTAGCAGAAATTACAGAATAAAATTATATAAAAGGTAATTCTTTACGAAAACAGGATAATTATAAGGAATTGAATTCTTTTTAATAAAATTAATGTATAGGTATTGCATTTTCGACAAAGTATTTAAATTTAAAAAAATGCTGATTTTACACTAAATAGTTATATTTACAACAAACTAGTTGAACTTTTATGCAAAAAAAAACTAATTTTGAACCAAAGAGGCAAATTTCAACAAACCAATTGTGCTTTTTGAACAAAAAATACCTAAATTTTTAACAAAATGGTTCAGTTTACAGCAATTTAATTAAATTTTTAACCGTATAGTAACATTTATAAGGACGTATTGGAATGTCAAATTTAAAACGAAAAACATTTAACTTAATATATTTGAATTTTTAAAAATTCAAGAATTAATTATCAATGAAACATTTGCATTGTCAACTCAATAGTTAGACTTCTAAGCAAAGGGAATAATTTTTAAACAAAATAGTTCAAATTTAAACCTAGAGTGATGCATTTTTAACCAAAAAGTACAATTTAAAAAGATTAAATTTCCACCAAAAGCAGTTGTGCTCTTAGCTAAGTACTTGCATTTTTAATTAAAAAGGAACAATTTCTCAGAAAAAAGCTGGTTTTTCAGTCCTACAGGACGATATTTTTATCTGAATGACTATTTAACAAAATAATTAAATTCTTAACAAAAATATTGAACTTTTATCAAAATAAATAAATTTTCATCAAGAATGATGAATCTTTAATAAGAAAAGAATTTTAAGAAAGAAGCTTAACTTTCAACCCAATAGTAGGAGTTTACAAAAAAAATAATTCGCAACAAAAAATATAATAATAGATATTTCAAACTAAGAAATAATTTCCATTTTAAATAAAAAGCAGTCGAATTTAATCAAATATTTTAATTCTCAACGCAAAATGTAATAGTTGCTAGTTTTACTAAAAAAGATTTTTATTTTAAATCAAAACTAGTTTAATTCAACCTTTAAAGACGATTTTTCAAACAAAATAGTTGAGTTTTCAAATAAAAAGTATTAATCTTCAACCAAAAAGTTGCATTTTTATTTTAAAATTAGAAAGTATCTACCAAAAGAGATAAATTAAAAAAAACGAATTTTCAACATACGAGTTGTATTTTCAATCAGAAAAGATTTTTTCCTTGAGTAATTTTTTTATTTTCCTTGATCAATAATATTCTAATACCAGCATTTTAGTTTTGTAACACTTTTAACATGTAATCTTTTAGTAACGGAATAAAACATTATTTCAGACACATTTAAAATTTTTAAATTTATCATTTTATTTTCAACAAAAAAATGTATTTTCTAAAAAGATAAATTCCCAACAAAAAAGCGCCATAGTTTTAAAAAAGATGAAATTTATAAGAAAAATGTAACCAAAAAGACGAATTTTCTTTACAAAAATTAAATTTTCAAACACATAGATGACTTTTTAGCCAAAAATTAATTTTCAACGATACTGATACATTTTGACCTAACAAGAAATAAATTTCAAACTAACGAAATTATTATTTTACTAATAAAAAGAAAAGTTTTGACTCAAAAGTAGTTAAATTTATAGTTAAAAGAATAATTATCAACTAAATAGTTAAACTTTCAACCAAAGAAATGAATTTTCAAATAAAAAACATGACTTTTGAACAAAATTATTGAATTTTCTACCAAAAGGTCGCATTTTTATCCAAAAAATATTAAATTTCGCTTAAAGATATGCATTTGTATTTT
>JAAAKG020116316.1:0-15247 GCA_010014905.2 Druon quercuslanigerum
AAGGTACATAGAAAAATTTCCAGAGGTACCGGCTCAGGGATCGAACCCCGGACCTCTGAGGTGAAGTCCGAGCGTCCGAGCGTCTAACCACTGAGTTGATAAAACAAGTAGTTTATTCAAAAATTCGTCTTCATAGACAAAATTAATCTCTTTGCTTGAAATTTTATTCTTTTTTGGTTAAATATTTTATTATGTGCTTGAAAATTTAATTATTTTTCTTTATTAGAAAATTAATTTGGTTACCTTACTTTTGAACTATTTCATTTTTTGTTGAAAATAATACTTTTTTAATATAATGGAACTAGTACTTTGTTCAAAATTCATATTTTGGACAAATTTATCTCTTAGCATCAAATTTATTTTTTTTTTTGTAAAAAATTTTACTATCTGGTTAAAAGTTTAATTTCTTTGTTGCGAGATTGTTGTTGTTTTTTCAAATCGAAAACTGATTTTCCTAATTTGTTTAAACTATTTCATTGTTAGTTGAAAATTCATCTTTTTTATTGAAAATTTAACTATTTGCTTGAGTTTTCACATACTTTGTTGAAAGTTCATATTTGTGGTTTAAAATATTAACTATTACATTTTTCGTTGGTAATTCATATTTTTCAGTTGAAAATTCCGCTTCGGAGTTAAAAAATATACTTCTTCGTTTTAACTCCAATTTGTTGTTTAAAAATTAATTTTTCTGATTGAAAATTTAATTATTCCATTTTTGGGTTGGAATCAAACTGTTTTTCTTTTCTTCAGAAAATTTGCCTTTTGAGGTTCAAACGTTTACAATTTCATTTAAATTTTTTTCCATCTTTGTAATAAAATTTAAACGTTTTTGTTCACAACATTAACTATCGCATTTTTCGTTAAAAATTCATATTTTTCAATTTAAAATTAACTCCCTTTGTTGAAAGATTTATTTAATAATTTCGCTATTTTATTGAAAATTCTTTTTCTTTTCGGTTAAAAATTTATTTAGAAAATTAAGAATTTATTTCAAAATTCATGAATTTTGTTTAGATTTCTACTCTTTTGTTAGAAAGTTTATTCTCGTTGCTTGAAAATTCATCTTTAAGATAAAAATTATATTATCTAGATGAAAATTTAATTACAAAAAAATTTGGTTTTGAAATTGAATTTTATTAAATGAGATTTTACCAAATTTATTTTTTAATTAAAATGCACCTTTCTCAGCTAAAATTCAAATAATTGTTTGAAGGTTCCACAGTTTTGTTAAAATGATTAGCAGTTAATTATTTTTGGATTAAAATTTTACTATTATATTTTTGATTGGGAATTCATTTTTTTTTGTTGAAAATTTTCAGTAATTGATTAAAAATTTTATAATTCGTTAACAAATACAAGTATTTTCGTTAAAAAATCGATATTTTTAGTTAAAAATTTAACTATTTTGTGGAAAATTCGTTCTTTGGGTTGAAGATCTAAAATTATTTTGTTCCAAATTTATTCTTTTTGTCGAAATTTTTTTCAAAGATTTATCATTTTAGTTGGAAAATCTTCTCTTTGGTAGGAATATAAAACTATTTTTAAGCAGCAGTTAATGCTTTTGGGTTGAAAATTTTAATATTTTGTGGAACATCGTAAATTGGTTTAGAAAAACTAATTACAGTCGAATCTGGATTTTTTGTTTCCTGGAATTGATTCCGGTGTTCACTCAGGCGTGACAAAACAGAAAGAGAAACAGGAAGGAGACAAAACTGTTCCAAGACTCTGGATGCATGGTCTCCGAAAGCCCCTTAACCGTCACTAAATCCAGATTTAAGTGTATTTTTTAACAATTTTATTCTTTTTGTGTGAAGATTTAACTGAATAAATAAAGTTTTTATTTTCATAGATATAAAAGTCTCGTCTTGTCTCTTAAATGTGAGTACCAAAAAGGCTCATTTTTACTTTCCACGAGATTCCCTGAAAAATTGGGTGCTGGATTTATCTTATGCAGATACAGATAAGATTTAATCTTAGATTCTTAATACAGCAATCTTTTTTAGTACAAATACAGGTTTAAAATATTTAAGAGACATATTTGTTATTGATAAACCGGTGATTGTGAAGAATTTAAAAAAACACATATGTCTCCCGTGAAATTTATCGGCTTATCTTAATTCCTCATACCCTTTGCAGTTATCTAAAAAAAAGATGAGTTGTATACTATAAGAGTTTTAAAAAATGTAGTGGAAATTTTTGTTTTTAATTTAAAAATTTTCATTGAATTCAATAAAATGTGAGGGAAAAGAGCTCAGGACAAAGGCAGAAGAATTTAAGTAATTTGAATAAAAATTTCAAATTAAAGATACATGAGCAGAATTCGATAATTTTCATAAAAATTCAAAATAAATTAGGGGAAAAAAGTGAATTGAAAACAATTTAAAAATAGTTTTAAAATTATTTTAATTCATTAATTCATTGAGTAAAATGTGATTGAACAAAGTTCAGGACAAACTCCACCGAATTAAAATGAAAAGAAAAAATTTCAAAGAATTGACGATAATGCGGGTCAAGCCGATTGAATTTTAGTAACTTTGATAAAATTCATTAGAATTAAAAATTTTAATTTTAAAAAAAATAGTCCAGTTTAATCAAATAATTGGGGAATTACCTTAAAAATGTATTTGTGGCAATTTTTAACAAAAAATATTAAATCCCTACCAAAAGAGATGAATTTTAAGACCAAAACGACGTAATTCCAACCAAGAATATTAATTTTTTACAAAAAAGAGAAATTTTCGGAAGAATTACAAGAATTTTCAAAAATGTATTTGAACTTTTATATGCGACAGATAAATTTTTAGCAAAAAATGAAAAAAATTATAACTTGTCAGTAAAAAAAATTAATTTTAAACTAGAAAAATTATGTTATCAACCAAAAAGATCAAATTTCAAAAAATAACATGTTTTACCTGACAAAGAAAAAAATCCATGCAGATTTGTGAAATTTTAAGTTTAAAGAAGAATTTTCTGTAAAACATTTAAATGTTCAAACCGAAAATCTGACTCCTCAAGAAAAAAGCTAATTTTAAATTAAAGAGATTAATTATCAACTATAATCATGAAATGATAACCAATTTTCAACTTAAAATTATTAGTTTTTAATAAATAATATCATATATGATATGGCAATAAAAACAAGTTTAAGAGAAAACTGAAATTTGCAACAAAATAATTAATTTTTTTACTAACTAATTGATGTTTTAAACTGAAAAATAAATTCTCATTAAAAAATCTAGTAGCGGCATTTAAAAAAAATTAAATTCGCACCCAAAGATGAATTTTAAAACCAAAAAAACGAACTTTCAAATAAAAAAATTTATTTATAAGTAAATTTTATTTAGTTATAAGTTTTTAGTAAAAAAAGGAATTGAACAAAAAAATCAAGAAAAATGATGAACTTTCATTTAAAATATGAATTTTTACAACAAAAATTAATCTTTAGCTAACGAGATGAATTTCCAACTATAATGAATCTTCCAAAAAAAATTTTTTTTAAATACAGTATTTCAATTTCCAAATATGTAGTTTAATTCTCAATAAGAAATATGAATTTTCAACGAATTATGCATAAATTGTAAATTTTCAACCAAAGTGTTCAATTTTCAAAACAATATTTAAATTTAATTTAATAAAAAATGAATAAATGCTTAACAAAACATAGGAAGTTTAAAACCAAGAAAACGAATTTTCAACACAAAGCTAATTTTCTGCCAAAATAGTTGAATTTTCATGGCGCGAATTCGCTACGAGGCAATTGAATTTTCAACCATAAAGGATGACTTTTTAACAAAATTGTGAAATGCCAACAAAATTAATAAATTTTTCAACTAAAAATATAATCGTCAGGAGAAAGAAATTCTAAAAAATTGAAATATAAGTACAAGTATATTTAATTACTTACAAGAATATTATATCAGTGTAGTCGTACACCTTCAACTTGAAAATTCTATAATTTTTCTCCGGCCACTTTTCTATTTTCCCTGGCCTTAGGATTCAAAGACCAGAATTTTAATCCTGTAAGATTTTAACACATTGTATTTTATACTCAAAATAAAACAATTTTAAATTAAAATTTAAAGATTTCAATTTTCTTATCTTTGACAGTCATTTAAAGTGTCTCTTACAGAAATTTCCTGACTTTTGCAATTATTTTTTTTTAACCGTGAATTTTCTCAGATTTTATTGTTTTTACAGAGTTGATCGCTATTTTTCATTAAATATTTTTATTTTGCACGTTTTCTATTTTTAGAACCTTTTTAATTATTATTTAAACTACCGTCGGAAATTAAGAGATCGATTGACGCAAGCACTATTAAAAATCACAGCTGCCTTTGAACCACGATAACTCAGCGAAAAAAAATGATAGGGCATTTTTAAAAAAACAGTTGGAAAGCCTATGTAATTCCACGTCTAGGAATGTAGAACAGTTTTTTTTCTGCTGAAGAGATTACAGCACGTGATAAGTTTTAAGAATTTATTCTAGATTTTCTAAAATTTTTACCTCGAATTCAACTTTTATCCTGACCTAGGAAAATTGTTGAAAAAATTTAAAAATTATAAGACAAAGAGCCTGAAGACCATGAATATATTTAATGATTCTAAAAAATTCTTATTTTCTTTTGCTTAGTTCAAACAATCAAAACGTAATGTTTACAAAATGAAAACAGGCTATGTCACGTTTAAAATTTTACAGCACAAACTTGTTATTGTTTCAATAAATTTAACAATGCTACACTATCGCGTTATTGTATTAATCTCTTCTATTTTTCATGTTTTATATTTTTATAATAGTTTTTTAACCATGATATATATAGGCCCAAGCAAATTTACATATTTTGATTTATTTATTTTAAATATTATTTTATTGATTTATTTTTATTTAGTAATATATTTTTATCCTACCCTTCTCCCTTCCACCTTAACAAACCATAACAAAATATTTCTACCACTCCCCATTACTGTGAGTGATATATGGTATCCAGAACTAGACTTGAAAATAATATAGTTTTTTGTTTTATTTATGATAATGAATGCTCTGCAGGATGAAAACATCATTTTCAAAATTTTCTTATTTTTCCTTGGACATTTTTTCATTTTTCCTGAAATTTAAAACTCGAATTCCAACATTTTAATCTTGTAATATTTTTAAAATAGGATCTTTTATAAACGGAATAAAACAACAATACAGATACAAACTTACAATTTTCAAATTTATTTATAACAGATGACTGTTTAACACAATACTGGAATTTTCGAAATTGTAATTAAATTTTCAACAAAAAAGTATATTTAGTATTTAAAACAAAATAGTTCAAATTCCATTTAAAAGAAATATTTATTTTAAAACCAAAAAGACGAAAATTCAAAAAATAAAAATTTTTCAAACATGAAAAACATGATTATCTAAATTGTTGAACATTAAAGCTAGAAAACAAATTTTCTTTACAGAAATTAAATTTTCAACCAAAAAAGCTGAATTTCGATAAAAAAATTTTTCCAGAAATATGAAAGTTCTGCTAAAACGGATAAATCTTTAATGAAAAAAAGACAAACTTTCGACAAGAAAATTGAATTTTCATTCGAAAAAGATTTCAGTTGACTTTTCAAAACCAAAATATGAATTTTAATTAAAAATAAAATGTTCTACAATTCTCTAGCAAAAATGGCAAAGCTATATTTTTAGCAAATAAATTTATTTTAAACAAAAAAAAACGAATTTTCAACAAACCTCGTTACATTTTTACCCAAATCAATAAACTTTTGATTAAGATCATGCATGTTCAATACAAAATTTCAAACAAACAGTTGAATTTTCAACCCAAAAAATGAATTTTCTACCATCAAAGAAAATTTTTTTAACAAAATATATGATTTTCGACTAAAAAAGATTAATTTTTTAGCGATAAATAGCAAAAACTTTTCTTTTAGGTCAGAAAAAGATATTCTCAAACAAATAAAATAAATTTTATAACGAAATAGTTAAATTTTCAACCAAACAGATGAATTTCCCACAGAAAGGATTATATTTCTATTTAAAAAATAGACAAAGAATGGAATAGTTACATGTTTAGTTAATAAAAGTAATTTTTAATAAAAATTAAGTTTTCAACCTAATAGTTGAAGTTTTACCCAAAAAGGTTACTTTTCTACCAAAAAAGACACATTTTCCAAAAAAGATGAATTTTTAACTAAACAAGATCAAGTTTTAGCAAACAATAAAATAGATAAATTTTCAATTATATACTTCAATTTTGAACCCAACAAATACATTTTCTAACAAAAAGCTTAACTTTCTATAAGAAAATTTCAAAAAAAATGTTGTCAAATTTTTAGTTAAAAAAGTAATTTATAATCAACTAAATCAATTTACGACCACAAAAACTAATTTTTTAACAAAAAAGACCAATGTTTAACATAATAGATGAATGTTTGATTAAAAAAGATAAAATTGCTGAAAAAAATATAATAGCCTAATTTTTCGTTGAAGACATAAGCTTTTAAGCTTGTTAAAAAACAAGATTTGCTTGCGAGAAAAAATATTTTCTTTTCTGATTTGTATTTAAATACCTTGGATTCACGGAAATAAAAAATATTGTTAACACATTTGCTTTAATTTAAATTTTATTTAGATTTGAGATGCATTGTTCATCATTGTTGTAAATTATTTATAGCGGACTTTTAGACAATTTATTTAGATAACTTAATTTGACAAATAAAAAAGTCTCATCATTTTTGCAGCAGAAATTTCTTTCCTAAATCATATGTATCGTAATAGTTTATTAAATTTATTCTACTTCAAAATATGTTTATTAATTAATATTTTTACTTGCTATAACTAACTTTAGTTGACAAATAGAAAATTTGTTTTTTTTTTGCAGAAAGGATTTTTTTTCATTTACTACGTATTAAAACATCTTATCGAACTCATTTTCTCAGCTATCGTTACAGCTTTTCCTAATTATTTTTCTGCAAAATATTATTTAAACAGAAACAAAATTTAAATAGAACTTAAGTTGACAAACAGAACTAACTACAATTAAAATTTTTTTTACATTTTTTTAATTCTGATAAGTTATTTCTATATAAATGAGATGAAAATAAGTTTTTTTGTGAGATAAAGAGAAGATAATTTTTGTATTTGTTAACCTTCGTTATTTTTGAGGAAGCATGAATTGTAAGTTTTAATTTTTTTTTATATTTTAGGAAAGCTGAAAAGAAAATTTTATACATATTAGACACAGCAAATTTTTATTCCGTGCAAAACATAAATATTGTCTTTTTCAATTTATATTATTTATAACAATTCTAAATTTTTTTTGTTAATTTACATTTATTATTACCTCATTAAGTGAAAAGATCTCAAAAAGTTACAAAATTAAAAAATAAACAAGAATAATTTGTCTAAGCAATAATTTTGGCTTTTATGACATGACTTTTTATGACATTAATATAGATGGAGATAGTTATAAACAATAATAAATGGTTTACAAAATTAATGTTACTAAATTAAATCCAATATTAAGTCACTCCAAGTGAAGAGTGGTTTAAGCAACTATTTTTGGGAACATTAATTAACTGTAACCTCTCTGTAATTAAAAATTTGTTTAAAGTGGAATTTTTTTTAAAAAACTGCGATTTTATATATCTATTCTAACAAAAGATTGCTAAAAACAATAATAAATTATTTAAACAATTTATTTAATTATATAGTTATCGGTATAAAGTAGTATTTTATGTGCAGAAACAATTTTCATTTAAAAAACGTTAAAATAAAACTTCAATCATAGGTTCATGTCCGCCTACATATTTTACTTAAAAAAATTATTTAATTTTTACTTGAATTTTATGAAAAATGTTGTGTCTTTAACAAAAATAGTATTAACTAAAGAATTCATTAAAAAATTTATAATTTTACTGAATTTAATGAAAATGAAATAAAATCCTATCTAATAAGATTAATGGAACGAGATTAATTTTATTGAATTTTGTAAATCGCAATTTTCAAATTAAGAATTTTATTTCTGAAAATGTATTTCCATAAGAAAATATTTCAATTTTAAATGTTTCTTTAATAATTAAGGCAAAGCTTTGTTCTTCATTCTTAAACCAAATTTTTTAAATATTACCACTTAATTCATTAATATATTATAATAAAATTTATTTTTTATTATTTCTAAAATTTATTGATAAAACAATAAGTTTGAATCAATTTTTTTTGTAATATTATAAAATAATTCTGGTTTAAACTTTTTTTTCGACAATAAGATTTCTGGGAAAATTTCAAATGATATAGGTTTTATTTTAAAAGATTAATTTTTAGCTTTGATGATTTCAAATCATGTCGAAAAAGAATCAAAAGTATCAATTTTTAAAAAACTTTGCAAGCTCTTTCAAAAAAGAAAAGAAAAAGAACTTCTTAAGTTTTACGGAAAATAATTATTGATTTTTTTATAAAGTTTATATTAAGTCCATATTTAAAAAATTTTTTAATTTTCTTAAAGTTTTTTGTGTTTGTTAAAAAAGAATCTCCAAGATTTTAAGGAATATTAAAGAATTTAAATAATTTCAAGAATATTATTAAAAAATATAAATTTATATATTTATAAAATATAATTTAAAGAATATTAATAGTTATAAAAAATGTTGTAAATATAATTTTGAGACAATATTTTAAAGACTTTAATACATTACAAAAGATTTCTAAAATTTCCAAAAACAAATCCGAAAGACTTGACAATAATTTAGGAATAATTCAAGTCAGTTCGAAATATTAATTAATACAATATTAAATTTTGGTTTTCAATCGTCAAAAAGTCCTTAATATGATTTAAAAGTGTAAAATAAAAACAAATGGTAGACATTTTGTGCCCGCTTTTTCTGACAATTACTTTTTTTAGTTATATATTGTATTATTTGGTTGGAAATTTAACAATTTGTTAGAAAATCATTCTTTTTTGTTCAAAATTCGATTGGTTCCTAAAAATTTCGTCTTTTTGTGTAAAAAATTTCAACATTACTTAAAAAATTACCTTTTTTTTAAAAATCCATAATTTAGTGTCAAAAATTTAACTATTTTGTTGTTGCTAATTGCCTTTTTTGGTTATTGTCAATTGTTTTTAATTTAAAAATTAAAATCTTTTTTGTTGGAAATCGAGCTGCGTGGTTGAAGGTTAAATCACTTTGTTAAAATTATCTGTTTTTAGTTAAAAATTAATCTCTTTGATTCAAAAATAATTTTTTTTCTTGAAAATTCGACTGTTTTACAGAAAATTATTCCTCTTTTTGATTGTATTTTTTTGGTTTGAAAATTATTTTCACCGAAAACTTACTCATTTTTGGTTAAAGTTATATTTTTTAATCGAAAATTTAACTATTTGGTTGGAAATTACTGTATTTAAAAAAATGAAGGGTTTAGTTGAGAATTTGACTCTCTTATTCAAAAACTGAAAATTTTGGTAGAAAATTCGACTGTTTTGCAAATTTTTTATTTTCATTTCGTTTAAATTAATTCATTTAACTTTTATTTATTTGTTTAAAAAAATCATTCGTCTGAAAGAATCTTTTATGAAATACCTTTCTTATGAAGATTTGGAAATAAAAATCAAATAGAAGAAAAAAGTTAAATAAAAAAAAAGAAAATATGTAAAGTTCTGATACGAAAAATTTAATACTCCGTCACTAAGTTTGATATGTACTTTTCAGGCTTAAATTATTATTCATAAATTTTACCGCAAAAGGCAATATTAATAAAATATTAATTAATATTAAGTAAATATTCATTAAAATATTTTTTAATATTAAGTATTATGTTAAGGAAATATTAATTAAATATTATTATTTGCAATATTAAATGAAATATATTGAGTAACATTATTAAGAAACTTTTATTATTATTTTATTTTTATTAAATTATTTAGCAATATTGAGTAAAATATTTTTTAAATACCACTTCTCATTGCGACAGCACAGTTTTTTATAACAAGAAAATATATATTGTTAACCAATTTTATTTTGAGGCAGAGGTTGATAAAAAAATTTTTTATCCTATTTTCTTAATCCAGCCTTCTGATTGTTTAAACAAAGATAAAAAAGATTTGTTTACAATTTTAAAATTGTAATGGATCAATATGTGATAAAAATGGATTAATTTATTGATTAATAATACATATTCATAATCCTTATGTGCTACTTCTTAGCAGAATTGAGTTTGCGATTTTCAAAACCATTTTCGGTTGCGTATTTTTTCTATTTTCCATAGAAAAGTGCAATTATTTAGAAAACTTTGCAAAAAATAATTTCCCTCGAATGAGCATCAACTTGACAATATATGAATTTGAGTGCCTTAAGAAGGTATTTTTTTAATTGTATCTTATTGTTCAAGGAAAAGTCAGGGATTTAAAACAAAATTTTTGCAAAATGTCCTTGGATATTACTGGTTAGGGAAAATGAAAAATTGTTCAGGGAAAAATTGGACCCTTTTCTATATTGCTTTGTAAAGTTACGAAAACTATTATTTATTTAAACAATTTAGGTTAAAAAACCAAGAATTTGATTTTTTTTCTACGAATAAGCTCAATTTTTTACAGAATTAACTAACAATATCTTTTCGTTGATTTGCTTTGCTGCAATGCTTTTTAAATTTACAAGAAGAATCAATTATTTAAACAATTTTGATTAAAAATTAAGAGTTTGATTTTTTCTACGAATAAGCTCAATTTTTTACAGAATGAACTAAAAATATCTTTCCGATGGTTTTTTTCTATGCTGCTTTAAAAATTTTAAATATTAATAATTATTTAAACTATTTCGATTAAAACATTAAGGGTTTGGCCTTTTTTGTACAAGTCAATTTGTTTACGGAGTCCACTACCAATACTGATCAGATGACTCTTCTGTGCTGTAAATTTAATAGAACTATTAATCATTTAAACAATTTCAACTGAAAAATTAAGAATAATTTTTTCTAAAAACTGGCTCCATTTTTTAACATAATCAACGAAGAACATATTTCCAAAGATTTTTTTCTATGATGCTTTTAAAATTTACCAGAGTTAATAGTTATTTAAACAACTTTAACAAAAAATTCATAACTTGGCTTTTTTCAAACAAGTAGGGTCAGTTTTTTACAAATTTAACAAAGAATGTCTTTCCGATTAATGATTCATGTCCAATTTTCAAGATTTTTAATTTAAACTACCTTAGTAAGCAAATTGAGAATTTGGCTATTCTTCAAAGAATAGGCTTAGTTTCTTTGTGAAATCAATAAAGAATGTATTTCTAAGCACTTTTTCCTACGATACTTTGCAAATTTAAAATAGTGATTTATTATTCAAATAATTTTCATAATCAAATTCAGAAAATGCCTAGAATACCAATACCTAGAATTATTAACATTCTTTATTGTTAACAACCGCTCTTGGTTAATTCTTTAAAAAAATTATATAAACGAAAACCTTTAATGAGCGTATTAAATTTGTTGCAGATTTTTTATTAATCCATAGCACAAGATAAAACTTTTTACTCTAGTGCTATTTTCTCGTACGGTCAGCCATTATATATTCACAGAATTTAAGCAATATATTTTTTATGCAAATCCACGCCTCTTTGAATAATATTTCAATTTTGTCTAAAAAGTTTAAAAAAATATTATTTAAGAATATCATTTAAAAATATCATTTCTTAACTTTCTTCAAGCAATGAGAAGGCAATGTCTCTAAATTGAAGACAGTCATTAAAAATTTTTTATTTTTGATGTTTTCCATTTTTATAACCTTTTTTAATTATGATATACAGTTCTTAGTAAATTTATTTATTTTTAATAAGCAATAAGTTGCTTTCCACTATTAAATTAGAAAAAATCTAAACTAATCGAATTAATTTTCTACTAATCTTTGGTGGTTCAATTTTTGCTAATTCAATCTGTAAAATTTCACTCATGATCGGATTAATTAGACCAATTTTGTTTTAGAGAGACCTTGAAGTATATTTTGCCTAAAGAAAACAGCTTTGCAATCAAAATAAACTTACTCAAGCACTCAATTTCACACTTAAGCAAGCCGATGGTTATTCAATCTAAATAATAAATTTTTAAATAAAAAAGTTCTTTATAACAAACAACGAAAATTTTAATTTTCTATCAAGAACGAAGCAAATTATTAATAAAATAGATCAACTTTAAACCAAAAAACTGTGGGATCAAATTTTTGACAATTCTTCTACTTTCTCAATTTAAATTATGAGGATATAGAAAGATAAATTGAAAAAATAAATAAATAATAGAGTATTTTTAGTTAGAGAAACAAGTTTTTAACAAACAAACAACATTCTCCAACGGATTAGTGAAATTTTAAAACAGACAAGTAAATTTGCAACCGAAAAGATTAAATTAGTACGAACAAAAGTTAGTTCAATTTTTTAACGGAATTAATGTAAAGACAAATTAATTTAATTATTAATAGATAGATCTATTTGGTAGGAAAAAAATTTGCCTTAACATTAATCCCGTTAAAAAAAATCAACTAAATTTGTAAAAATGTTTAACCAAAAAGTATAATTTTTATCAAAATTAGTCAAAACAAATACGACGGAAGATTTATTAAATATTCTAATGGGTTCAGATATTAATTTACGATAAATTTTGTGAAGAAATCATTACAGGAAGTGTTCACATTTATTTTAAGGTTTGTTTTAAAATCATTGGGAAAAACGTAAAGCTCTATGTAGACTCTTTTTTTTATGATTTCCTTGATTTAAATTTTTTTTTTGAAATATTATTGGCAACTACCAAATTGCTGTAGGTACATCACGAACAGAAAAGAGATTATTTGAGAAGTAAATAGAGTAAGGTGAAATTTATCAAGTGTCCAGTACTTCTTGTGTCTTTTTTTCGAACTAGGAAGTTGTAAAAACGTTTTGTGAAGTAATGTTTATTATTTTTCACTAAGGGATCGTTCACATATTACGCAAGGCTGATTTCTTTTGTTGAAAGAAATATGAGAATGAAGCTGCCGTTCAATGAAAAATGACACAATGATATAAACAAAAGAAAACATCCTTACGCAAGGTCAGAACAAAAATAAATAGTGGCAAAAAATTCAAAAGAACTTCAAAAATATTAGCAAATTTTTACTTTTATCATTTATGTTGCAGCATAAAAGATACAGAACGATCTTTATTATTGTCCCAGTATTATACATACTTTTTACGTTTTCCCAGTAATGGTCAATTTATCTTATATAATTACTAATTCGTTTTGTTCAGATATTTTCTAATTCAATAGGCAAAAAGTAATTGCTTGGTGAAAAGAAAATTATTTACAAAAGTTTAATAAAACGATGTAATGTTGTGTCATTTTTATCTCTATTGAAAAAATAAGCAGATGGTATTAAAAAATTGTGAACGTAGCCTGGTTTTTCTCTAACTTAAAACCATGCCTTCCCATTGTGTGAACCACGTAAGGAAAAATAAGAATTTTTTACAATCCAATGGGCTCAATATGAATTTTTTTAACATCGTTTGAAACACAAATGGGAAATAAAAAAACCTGTTTCTCGACTTTTCTGATATAGTGATATACTTGCCGACAGAATTGAAGAAAATCAGAAAGATTCAGAGGAGATTAATAAAAATGAGTCTTATTTTTTTAACAATTAACTGATTTTTTGAAAGAGAAATCGTGATATATACTTTATGCTCCATGTTTAAACAAATTCGTGCCGGTAGTAGAATCATATTCGTTACTATGCGTCTTGTATAATCACAAACATTTTTAATAGTGTACATATAAACAGATGCGATAGTTCTAATAATAAAAAAAAATGGTATATTTGGTTCATGCGATGGTTAAATTGGGACAAAAATACATAAAATATGTTTATTTCCTATTGTGTTAAGGACTGTCTAGCTAGGTAGTTTTATTTGAACAATTAAACGCAATTTTTACAAAACACTCTAATTCAGAAGTGAATCTATCCTTTTTCACAGGGAAATAGAGAAAAATTATGGCTGGGTATCGATACTACACATATCGAATCTACACATTGTGCAACTCTACACATTGCGTGTAGAGATTAAATGAAGGTGGTCAACTCTACACATTTAATACACCACATGAGAGTCTACACATGAAGTCTACACATCAAACTCTACACATTAAAGTCTACACATAATAAGTCTGCACATTAATTCTTTTGAATTGTAAATTTCGTTATCTGTTTAGACCGCACATTGAAACTGTGAACATTAAATTATGTTTATCAGTTTATTAAAAATAATAATTTATCAATAATAATAAGTTATATTATGAATTATAAGTTTACAAGAAAATTGTCTGCAAAAAAATCACCTTTTTATTTTCCTGTGAATGCAACACGTTGATATTGTTTTATGCAGCTAAAGAATAATAAGGAATGGTGCATATAAATGATACTTTTATAATAATAAACGGTAGCACCAATGGAGCTCGGTTTTCATGTTAGAATTCCACGGTTCGATCGCTGACCTTTGAAATTTTTCCTATAGACCTTTACCGTATTTTTAGTAGTTCGAATCCCAATTAAAGCTGTAGGTCCCCCTTCATGCACTTGATTGCAAACTAGTATGTGCATAATGAAGTATAAAAACAAACCAGGTTCACATATTTGATATGTCATATGCCAAGGGAAGAAAGACGTTGATTTTTGAAAGCCTGACAAGATTATCATGACAACTTTTTGAATTTTTTTGAATAGTTGAAAATTCAAATAGTTTTTTTAATCATAAAAACAACATTAAAAGTAAAAGATTTAAGTTTGGAAAAAACAACACAAGCTGTTAAAAAAATAAATAGACAAACTTTTTCTCTTTCAAAAAATAGCGAAAACTCATTTAAATTTGGCATGAATAATTGTTGATAGGACCCGTAGATTTTGTTTTAAAAATTTAAGCAGTAAATTCTTGGAAAAGCGACATAAGAGATGAGAAAAATTAAAAGACAAAAGTAGCTTAACCAAAAAATATTTAAAAGTTTGTTATAAACTCTGATTATAAAAATATTATAAAAGTAAACAAAGAAACTTTTTGGAAGTAGGACACAAGAGACAATAATATTTTATTTAACAACACTTTTTGCCTAAATTACATCTACTTTGAATGTAAATAAACTAAATTTATGGAATAACAACACAAGTTACAGAAATATTTTTAATAATAATTTTTATTGTGATATAATGCGCATTTTTTAATGATAAAAAGAATACAGTAAAAT